>PVKU01007373.1:0-88581 GCA_004027475.1 Anoura caudifer
TTATTTTTTTTTTGCATCAGCTTCTGTACCTCCTGCTTTTGCTACGTAGGGAGGGGTGTCCAGAAAGCAATAAAAGCCCTGCTCAGCCAAGGCTCGGGGCTCAGAATTTGGGGTCTGTACTCCTCTGGGCCCGTGCACGTTAATAAAGGGTCGTGCTCCGCCATCCAACTGCGTGTTGAGTCGTTTCCTTCCGTAACAGGTCAAAATCAGAATGCAAGAACTAAAAATACTAAAATTCTATTAAAGTTACAGAAGAAAACATAGGAGAAAATCTTTCTGACGGGGCTAGGTAAAGATTTTAAAAATGTAACACCAAAGTACAATCCATTGAAAAAATATTGATACATTTTAGTTTATCTAAAATCTTTCATACTTCAAAAGATATCATTAAAAATGAAAAGATAATCCAATACTGGGATAAAATATCTGCAAAACATATTTCTGATAAAGGACTTGTATTCAGATTACATAGAACTCATAATTCAAAAATATAGTAAGAAAAATAACCCACTTAAAAGTGGGTCAATAAATGGACAAAACGTACAGATCTCACCAATGAAGATGTACAAATGAATAGTAAGCAACGGAAAAGATGCTCATCATCATAGTCATTAGGAAAATGAAACTTAATATTATTTTAAAACCGAAAAGAGTACTTCATACCCACTATAATGGTGATAATTAAAAATACAGAAAATGAGGATTCAGAGAACTAAAACGCACATGCACTGCTGATCAAAACATAAAATTGTATGTCCATTTTGTAAAAATAGCCTGGCAATTTCTTCAAAAATTAAGCACAAAATTAGCACACTATCCAGTAATTTATCTCCTGTGTATCTAAGAGAAATAAAAACACATGTCCACACACAGACTTATACACAAATGTTCACAGCGTCATTATTCATAATAGCCAAGAACTGAAAACCATCCAAATATCTATTAACTGGTGAACTGTCAAACAAAATGTGGAATATCTATAAACTGAAATACTACTCAGCAATTAAAAAAGAGCAAATTATTGATACACGGTGCAACAGATGAACCTCAAAAACATGATACTGTGGGAAAGAAACCGATGCAAACAGCCATCTATTGTATGACCCCAAATATGTAAATGGTCCAGGAAAGGCAAGTCTATAGAGACAAAGAGAAGATTTAGTAGTTGCTGAGGGCTGAGGGTAGGAAGTAAAAGGAATGAATGTAACTGGGCATGAAGGATCCTTCAGGAGGGATAGTCGTTAATGGGTCAACACGGGTCAAAAAGTTATGAAACTGGACTGTAGTATTGGTTGCAGAGTTCTATAAATTCACCAAAAAGCATTGAGTTGTACACTTAAAATGGGTGAATTTTATAATAAAAAGACAACATTTATCCACTAACATTTATCGAATGATTACTATGTATAAAGTAGTATTTCCAGGTACTGTGGACTCGTCAGTGAATACAAAGAGCCTGCTCGAATGAAAACTCCTATTCTAGTGAAGAGACAAACAAACAAGTAAACAAATAGTTATGAGGTCATTTGTAAGTGGTATAAAGACAATAGAAATAAAGCTATTGGATGAAGAATAATTGGGATGAATGATAGAAACTAAAGCAGGGCTGTCAAACTCATTTTCACTGGGGACCATGTCAGCTTCGTGGTTGCCTTCAAAGGGCAGAATGTAATTTTAGGACTGTATAAACATACTACTCCTTAACTAGGGCCAAGGAGCTCTACATTCGGTCCTTTGAAGGCAACTGCGAGGCTGATGTGGCCCCCAGTGAAAATGAGTTTGACACCCCTGGACTAAAGGAACCCTTTCCACCTCTTTTGCTTGTCTCGGGATTTCTGCCATCTTTCCAAGCCCCCTTCTGCAATGATAGGCAATGTGTGCATGTGGGAGGTCTACTCTTCGACTTTCTCATGTTTCAGATGGGCCTTTAGAGCCTATTGGCTGAAAATTAATTTGATTTAAGGAGAGATTTATTGCATAGAGCCCTATATACTTAGGACAATACATAAACAGTGAACAATACAGTTTGTAGAGAAGAGGTGTAAAGGGACAAAGTTAACAACAACAAGAACAGAAAATTCAAGCATTTCAAATAGTGGCCAGATGTTGCTTTCTTCGTTGCTATTGCATGATGATGAAAATTCAAATGAAAAATTACTGCAACAATATTTATAATATATGGCTTCTTTAGGGTCTGGAAATCATTATGAGGTATTGTATACTGTATAATTTTGGCACATATTTTAGCTCTAGTCATAATTTGGAAGATTATTTCTTGCAACAGCCTAAAAGCACAAAATAATTAGCTCTTTAATCTAGACTAAATCTAGAAAGAAAGAGAGCCCTGCTCACAGAAGACTGTCCTGAAACATTGCAGTGGAGGGAGGAGCGGGTTTCGTGCGGAAACAACATCGACCTGAATTCTTATGGCACTTTTCATACAGGAAGGAGAAAAGTGGACTTGGGCTTTTAAAGTGGGAGGCTGGCCCTGGCGATGAAAATGGAAATGGAAAGACCAGGTGCCCGCGGGCACAGACTGGTGTACTGGCAATAGTCTTCATGTTTCTGTGCATCTCAACAAGAACTAATCAACTCAAGCTGTGTGGAATATCTGTGCAACATCAGAATGTCAACATCTGTTCAGCACAGTGGATGTGTCCACATGGATTATACGTAAAGGGCTCCAACAAATCTGTGTCACTACGAAGAGTGGCACAGCTTCAGTGGGCACAGACAGCCTCCAGGTCTACCAGGCTATTGGCTAAGTCCCAATCAAGTGATTTAAAGGACTCCACAACCAGTGAGCTTGTGACTAATTTGTGAACAAAAACTTTCTCTCACAGAAAGGACAGGGCAACCTGCTTCTTCCTGAGAAGTACTTGAACCTGGAAGTTTTGACTCACTAATATAACAGTACTTCTATAATCATTGTTAGAATTTCTCCCAGTTAATACTTTGCAGGTTGGTGTAATGGGTGTCCAGTCTACAGTATGGCTGCTAATTCCTAAGTGATTCAATACATCTCTTGAAAATATAAACAATTGTAAATGCTTACTGACTTGGATATGAAAGACTGCTAAATCAGCCCAAGAAGGGAAGTTTCCTTGCTACAATGTTGCCTTTGAACGCTCTCCAGAAACCACTCTGACCAAGTGTAGGTCTTTCACAGATCAGCTTTCTGAACAAAGTTTCTAGGCAACACCAAACAATCAAATACTTACAAAACAGGGTGACAGTTTTTTTTTTTTTTTTTTGGGGGGGGGGCATTACTGGGGAAACGGCAGCCATTAAAATAAGACCTTCCTAATATTTGTAAACCCAAATCTGACTCTAAACATAGAATCTCTCTTCTCTGAAGTCACACTTGAGGGAATGGCAGAAGGAGAAAGCTGAAGTGTCATGGAGAAGGAAAGAGGCAAGCAGTGAAGAGCAGAGGAAAAAGAGCAACACTTAAGCCAGTTAAAGGTCACGGGACCCAAGGCTCCACCAACTGAGCCACACCAGCCAGGGCAGGAAAAGCTATATTAAAAAATAATCTATTTAGTGCATTATCAAACTGGTCTTTGAAAACTATTTTAAGCTTAAAGGACTCTACTTTGTACTAAAATAGCTTATCTAATGATCTCACGCTAAACAAATATTAGTTGAAATCTTGTTATCAACACAAAAAATCACACAAAAAAGCACATCATGTAAGAATGGATAAAAGTGATGACAAAGGAAGAGACTTATAGAAGATGAATTCTGTTTGTTTTCTATCTTATAGACTCTTGTGGTTTTCTAGCATCTGTGTGATTTAGCACACTGATCATTTCTTCAGATAGAAAACACTTCTAACAGATCTGTACCAGGAAGATAATTTTGGGAAATTTATTTATAAAACTCTGCAGGTGAGAGGAGTTGATCAACAACTTGACGTTTATTTCCATTACACTAGCACAAGGTTCTCACTTTAGCGTTCCTGAGAATCACCCTGAGGGCTTACTAAAACAGACCCTGGGCCCCACTGCCATGGTTTCTAATCCAGCAGGTGTGGGTTGGGGCCTGAGGATGGGCAATTTTAAAAAAGTGCCTAGATGATTGCGGTGCTCCTGATCTAGGGGACACATTTTGAGAACCACTACACTAGTGAATGCCTCCTGACTTCAGGGATGGATTCCATCGGGCTGTGAGATGTCAGTGTTCAGTTTCCATGTTTTCACTTCCTTACCTTGTACAACAGATTGCACAGAATTTCCATTCCTGCTCTGGCCTCCTCCCTTATGACTGGTCTATACCTAAGCATCTATCACTGATTCTCCTTTTGTAAATACTGGAACATATAATTTTTCTCCATTAAAGTAAGAACCTTCTGTCCATAAATTATCTTTTCCTTAGAGGTCTCTATGTGGTCTATGTGTAACTAACAAAAGAAAAATACATTTGGAGTTCCTTTTGCTTTTTTTGCTCTCCCTTTTATTCATATTTTATATCCATTACTTTTCAATATATCTTTTAATCCTGTGCATTGCCAGATGTACCTCATTCAGCTCTTTTGTTCAACAGTGTTGATTAAATTTTCTACTTCTCAGTTTATCTGAGATTGCTTTCATTTGAAGACTAAATATATTTATGACAAGAGCTCACATAAACTTTTGAGATGCAAAGGATTATTACTCTATCGCTAACTTCATTTAATTTCTCCGTCCTTTCAGGGTATGAACATATTTTTCACAAAGCACTGTATAATAAAGAAGGCACATAAAATATACCTGGTAAGAGCATCTTTTATTGTGTGAAGTCAACCTTTATTTTTATTAAAAGTTAAACCTAATTCATATAAGGAAATGTTAATAAAGCTAAAAGACATGTCCAAAGTAACAGAATCCAGGGCCAAAACCATGGAGTTTGGTTCCAAGCTTGAAAGCCAACACTCCAGGAAACATTTCTATTTCTGTAGTTATTAATTAAATATTTATTTCCTTTTTATTACAATACTTTGGGCCCTCAAAATAAGTACTTGTAGTATTCCTATTATACATCAATTCAGGCTTTCTTAAATTTTCTTATTTAAGTATTTTTTTGGCCCATGAGGTTATATTTCACCTCTTTTAAAAGAGCAAAAAAACATCCAATACTGTATGTCCTACAAGTTTTTGTTACTGTGCATTTGTTATGCTCATGATACGAATTTTCCCTCTATACAGCCTCTTAGTTTTCCTAAGAATGCCTAAAATTTGTATGCTAAAATCTTAAGAACCCAATAATAGAGAGCTTCAATGAGAATTTCCACTTTGGGGTACTTGTCCAATGCAAACTAGAAAACTGGACAAACTAAAAAAAAAAAAAACAACAACAACAACGAAAAACTGTTTTCAGGTATATGATCCTTGGAAAAAGGCAAGCAAATGAGCAAGGCCCCACAATGGCCCTGGATTTCTGTTTTGACAAACATTCCAGACAGCGGTGCAGAGAGGGTGGTCTAAGCAGAACACAAAAGTCTGGGTGAATTATGGAGACAGAGATCGGAGTTCAGGGAGGATGAGTGGCCAGAAGTTACAAGTCAGTTCCTGGGGAAGAGAGACTTCTTCAGTCAAACAGCTGTGTAATCCATACATAGGCCTGTTGGAGTTTTTACTGAATACCAAGACTGCACATGAATAGAGTGAGACCACAGTGACCTGGGAAAAGAACCACTAAGGAGCTGTAAATAAAGTAACTCTCAGAAGTCACACAGGACAGAGAGATGTACAAGTTCTGACCAGCCAGAATGAGAGTCATGGTTGATCCTTGGGCACTCAGTCCTACAGAGAACCCAGAAAGAGCTAAATGGTTTCTAGGGAAGAGACTAGCCTACAGACTAGTTCTAGCAAAGCTTAAAAATAAGCCTCAAAAGATCAAGCTGCTCTAACAATAACTTAAATGCCTGCTAGGACTCTGTAAAGAGAGATAACAAAATCTAGATGAGTATCCAATAAAAAATTACAAGATATATGATTAAATTTGACTAGTCAATTAGTGCAAAAACACCCAGAGATGACAAATGATGGAATTAGCATACAAGGATTTTAAAATGTTGATTATAAATAAGCTCAGCATATTAAAGATTTAAAGGAAAACATACACATAATGATAAAAAACCAAATGATACTCAATAGATAAACTTTAAATCTGAAATATTAATCTCATTTAGTAACTGTCTTAGGAGATAAGATACTGTCTAAAACAAGATCAAGGAACCTGATTGAAGACACAATATAACAAAAACTGTTTAAAATGGACTGTCTAGAGAAAAAAGATTAAGACTGGGCAACAAAGCCTCATGATTTAACATACTTATAACTGGAGTGCCAGAGACATGAGGACAGAAAAAGAAATCTGATGAAGTAATAATTTAAAATGTTAAATTTTAATAAAAGCTATAAACCCATGCATTCAAGAAGGCCAATAAAATTCAATCAGAGCAAACAAAGAACACTAAGTGGCATCATTACCAAATTGCTAAACACTAGTGATGGAAAACTCTTAAGATCAGAAAAGCTAACAAAGACATCATATGCAAAGGGACAAAATAAAAACAACAGCAGAATCCCATTTTTAAAAAGACCATGAAAACCATATATCTTTGGGCCCTCTGTATGTCCCGCCTGGAAAAGTGTATGTTCAGGTCCTTTGCCCATTTTTTGATTGGATTGTATGTCTGTCTGGTGTTGAGTCGTAAGAGTTCTTTATATATTTTGGAGATCAAACCCTTGTCTGAGGTATCATTGGCAAATATGCTTTCCCATACAGTAGGTTTCCTTTTCATTTTGTTGATGTACATTTACACAATAAAGTGCTATGCAGCAGAAAGAAGGAAGGAACTCCTACCCTTTGTGACAGCATGGATGGAACTGGAGAGCATTATGCTAAGCAAAATAAACCAGGCGGTGAAAGACAAATACCATATGATCTCACCTATAAATAAAACCCAAAGAACAAATCAAACAAACAGATGAGCAAAATAGAACCAGAGGCATGGAAACAAAAGACTGACAGTGACCAGAGGGAGGGCATGGGGGGTAACAAGTCAAAGAGCATGCATGAATGACCCATTGACATGGACAATAGTGTCAGGATTGATGGTGCAAGTCAGGGGTGGGCTGGGTGGAGGAGGGCAAAGGGGGAAAAGTTGGGACAACTGTAACAGAATAACAGTAATAATAAAAAATTACATAGAAAATAGACAATAGAGAAAATCTAATAAAATTGCTTTGATAAAAACATCAGTAAGAGTGATCAAGAAAAGAGAAGGTACAAATCATCAAAACCAAAAATGAAAAAGGAGCACACAAATATAGATGCCACAGACATTACCAACAAAGGAATAATATGAACAACTTTATGTTTTTCTATACGACAGCTTAAGTGAAATGGACAAATTCCTTGAAAAGACAGAAAATACCAAAACTGACTAAAGACAAAAGAGTAAATCTCAATACTTCCACGTCAATTAAAGAAATTGAAGTAGTAATCAAAAACATTACCACAAAGAAAATTCTATTCATGATGACATCAGTGGTAAATTCTATCAATCATCAAATAATAATAATATAGATAACAGAAAAAGGAAAAACAATTTCTAATTCAATTAATGAAGCCAGAATCACCAGTATTGCCTTAATACCAAGAACAGATAAAACTACTAGAAAAAAAACTACAGATAAATAACCCTAATAAACATAGATTATGTTAAAATGTTTGGAAAAAGAAAAATAAAGACATTGCAAAGATAACCAAATGGTCTGTTGCTCCTTGTCACTCCCTGGCAAATTTTCCATATACAATCATTGTCAGCTGTAGAATAACTGGGCTATGAGCCCAGGGGCTCATAGACTAATACAAAAATGAATTTTCCTTTAGAAGTGTAATATATAAAACTATGAGGTGGAACTAAGAAAGATAAAAACTGTAATCACACCCTGGCTGGTTGGCTCAGGTGTTTGGAGCATCATCTTGTAGAACAAAGGGTTGCAGGTTTGATCCCAGTTGGGACATGTAAGGGAGGCAACTGATCAATGTTTCTCTCACAAGGATATGGTTCTCTCTCTCTCTCTCTCTCAAATCAATTTTAAAAAAATTCTTGGGTGAGCATTAAAAAAAAAAAACCCTCAGGTTTACTGCTATTTTATGCTTCACTCCAATACAATTTCAGATTTTAAGCAGGGTACCACTGGTGTGAAAAAATATGACAATCATTTGCATTTAAATTTCTGGAGGAGGAAAGTGTGACTTTAGAAAACATTAGCAGTGGTGTTCTGCGAGTGCGGAGCTCACGTGTTTGCCATTGGAGCTGTACAGCAATATGCTCAAATCATTTACCTGATGGCTATGGAAGATTTGTCCTAAGCCAACAGAATATGTATGATGGCTTAGATTTTCATAAATATTTTTTCATTTTAACATAACTCTCATCTCCCAAAACTAACAATTTCTTAACAATTTAATGGGAACAAAACCACAGTAACATCGCATTTCTATTTCTTACATTCAGATTAAACATACAAAATGGCAGAAGTAATGCACTAAAGGTGGGACTCTGACAAGCCTCCAGAATCCTTAACTGCCACGTGTTGACAATACCATGTATCAAGGAAAGGTATCTATAAAGTATTTTTGAAGAGTTTTCCACTGGAAAAATGTATGCAACATCTAAAACTCTTTAGCTTCCACACTGTGTTATTAAATAGCAGCCTTATTTAAAGGCACTTTGCTTTGCTATCTAAATTACAACTTGAACAGCCTTCAGCCTGTTCAATGGGGGTCTCTGACTGTAATATCATCTTGAGACTTCAGGCACCGTTAATTTTCAAACCATTATTCTAAAATATCAGTTGGGAATCTGGTGAGTGGTGGAGGGTCTAAATCAGGGCTCTACCCTGGGGAAATTCTCACTACATGAGTTTTGAATATTAAAATCTATATCCTTACCTGGATATTTCATTAAGAAATTTAACCAGAAATTCAGGGACTTCCAGCCAAGATGGAGGTGTAAGTGGACACACTGTGCCTCCTCGCACAACCACAATTAAGGACAATAAAGATTTAGAAACAAGAAAACAACTAGAACTGATAGAAAAATTGAACTGTATGGAAGTCCAACAACCATTCATCCAGACTGGTAAGAGCCGAGGCAGGAAAAAGTAGAGGTTGGCGGACCAGGCACGCAGGCAGCAGCGACTGGTAGATCCCAGGCGTGCAAGTGGTGGCTAGCAGACCCCAGGCGCACAGGCAGTGGCTAGCAGACCCTGGGCATGGCGTGGCAACAGGCAGACCAAGTGAGGCCACACAAGGTAGTTGGCTGACCAGGCATTCCCACATTCGTGCACAGATAATCCAGGCGAAGGGGAAGCAGTGGAGGGGACTGGAATCTGAGAGAGAGTGAAGCAAGCACCATTTTTCCCTCTCGGACCCCACCCCCACATATAGCGTCACAACCCAGCAACTGGGCTGCCCCTCCCTGGGGAACACCTAAGGCTCTGTCCCTCAGTACGTAACAGCCATGACCAGACCCCCCACAAAAAAAAAAAAAAAAACCCCGAACCAAAAATGGCTCAAATGGGAGAACAGATCAAAGCCCCAGAGCTAATTCATCTAAGCGACCAAGAGATAGCCAACCTATCAGATGCACAGTTCAAAGCCCTGGTGATCAGGATGCTCACAGAATTGGTTGATTTTGGTCACAAATTAGATGAACAAATGAAGGCTACAATAAGTGAAACAAAGGAAAACACACAGGGAACCAATAGAGATGGGAGGAAAACTGGGACTCAAATCAATGGAGTGGACCAGAAGGAAGACAGAAACAACCAAACAAAAAAGGAAGAAACAAGAATTCAAAAAAATGAGGAGAGGCTTAGGAACATCCAGGACATCTTTAAACGTCCCAACATCCAAATTATAGGGGTACCAGAAGGGGAAGAGGAAGAGCAACAAGTGGAAAACTTATTTGAACAAATAATAAAGGAGAACTTCCCCAATCTGGCAAAGGAAATTGACTACCAGGAAGTCCAGGAAGCTCAGAGAGTCCCAAAGAAGTTGGACCCAAGGAGGAACACACCAAGGCACATCATAAGTACATTAGTCAAGATTAAAATGAAGGAGAGAATTCTAGAAGCAGCAAGGGATAAGGGGACAGTCACCTACAAAGGAGTTCCCATCAGACTGTCAGCTGATTTCTCAAAAGAGACCTTCCAGGCAAGAAGGGGCTGGAAAGAGGTATTCCAAGTCATGAAAGGCAAGGACCTACATCCAAGATTGCTCTATCCAGCGAAGCTGTCATTTAGAATGGAAGGGAAGATAAAGTGCTTCTCAGATAAGGTCAGGTTAAAGGGGTTCATCATCACCAAGCCCTTACTATATGAAATGTTAAAGGGATTTATCTAAGAAAAAGAAAATAAAAAATATGACAGTAAAAAGACAGCAAACTCACAGATATTAATAGCCATACCTAAAACAAAAGCAAACTAAGCAAACAGCTAGAACAGGAACAGAAACACAGAAATGGAGATCTCATGGAGGGTTAGCAACAGGGGAGTGGGAGGAGGAGAGAGGGGGAAAAGGTACAGAGAATAAGTAGCATATCCAGTAGGTAGAAAATAGATAGGGGGAAGGCAAGAATAGTGTGGGAAATGTAGAACCTAAAGGACTTATGACACATGGACATGAACTAAAGGGGGGGAATGTGGGTGGGACGGGGTGTACAGGGTGGAGGAGAATGACAGGAATAATGGGATAACTGTAATAGCATAATCAATAAAATATATTTTAAAAAAAGAAATTTAACTAGAAATTCCATAGAATCAGAAGACAAATGGTCAATTCTTAGGCTCCTAAGTGTTATCAGAGGCTCTCCCTCTCTTAAAACCTTCTGTGATCTCAATTTCATTGAAGCATGCATTGGGGCCCTGCTAGGTGAAGTGCCAACTAAATTTTTCAGCCAGGCTTGAACTGCTGTGAGGTAACTTTCAAGGAACTAACTATCTTAACAATGAAATGAAAATGAAGAAATCCTAGCAAATAGTTTTTAGAAGTTATGAAATGCCATCTCCAGAGTAAGAGCTTGGTAGTTGTGCTAAGGACATTTTTCCTTTGTAAAAAGAAAAGTTTCTTATACAACAGGTTTCATTACAGAAACATATTGATTGAAACTAGTTTCATTGCCACTAATGTTCCGCTTAATTTTAAAGATAACATAATATTGAACAGAATAATGTGTTCTATTAATAACATTTTATTGAAATAGTAAACTGATTTATTGCATTTGTTTGTCCAAATAAGCAACCAGATCATTTGCCATAAATCTTCTTGAGTCTAAACAGAAGGCTGAGATGCAACTTGATAAAAATAAAAAGTTATCATAAGACATAATGAAAAATCCAATTTGAAAATTAAACACTGCACTGCCCAGCTTCATGCTTTATTTAGGGTCTAAAGCTTGCAATGAAGACAAAAGAGCTGCTCTAGTTTACTTAAAATGGCTATTGTGAGTCTTCATTTGGGAAAAAACTATAAAAATCATTAAAATTTGTTAGAGGAAGTCTGGTCATTTAGCTTCTCAGGCAATTCACTCTAATCTCATTGCTTGCACACTTTAAAATAGCTTATTTTTTGTTTAAAAATATTTCTGAAGTTGAACTTGATTTTGTGAGGGTGAGAGAGGGCAGACTAAAAGACTTGTCCCTGGAGCTTTAGATTCCAACCCATCTACTCAAATCCACACCTCTGCGTGTAAGAGCATGAACACGCTCAAACTATTTACTAGCCCGTACTATCTGAAAGGACGCCATCAGGCCCTTCCTCTAAGAAAGGTGGTCCACATTCTCTTTGAAAGGCAACATTTGGACTTTACAGCCAAGAGATAAGGTTACGCCTGCCCTACTACATATTTGCCACTGATTCTATATAAACTTGATCATTTTGCCCTGATTGGTGTGGTTCAGGGGGTTGGGTGTCATCCAACAAATGGAAGGATTGCTTGTTCGATTCCCAGTCAGGGCACATGCCTGGGTTGTGGGCCAGGTTCTCAGTTGGGGTGTGCAAGAGGCAGCTGATCAATGTTTCTCTGGCACATCAATTTCCTTTCCCTCTCTTTCTCCCTCCCTTCTCCTCTCTCTAAAGATAAATAAATATAATATTAAAATAATAAAATAAACTTAGCCATTTACCTGTAGCTGATTTCTGAACATAGAAAGTTGTTAAAGACCTATTATATTATTTACCATTTAAAAATTTGTCTTCTAAATTTATATATTGCATTCTGGATATCAGGAAGCTTAATTTGTGCTATAATCTTTCAAATTAATTTTGAAAATGAGAAGTTATTTAATTGTTTTCAAGAAATACCAATATTTGCAGCACAAATTTAAAAGCAGTATTACAGAAACCACAATACAGATATGGGCTTTGGTACAGGCTAGATTTAAGAGGCAAACGTTTAAATTAGCAAATTTACTAACCAATACTCAAAGCCTGCAGTCACACTCCAGCTTATGGAATACTTAGCACTTGGGTAAATACTGCATCTACTGTATAACATACTGTAATTTATTAAAGTCCCTTCTTGATGGGAATTCCCACCCTCCATTTAATTATAAAATTAGGGAAGCTACAAACCACCTATTCTGGACTCCTGTGCAGCCAGCACTCCGGGTGTCAATTAAGTTCTGCTTATTTCACATGATTTTGGAGCTCTCGTTTTGTTCGTCTCTGCTGGCAAGGAAAATGGTGAAACATGGGCCTTCTCTCTGGCATAACATCCCAGGGAATGCTTTTCAATTTTCTGGGTTAGAAGTGGTAGTTGTGACAGTAGCAGCAGCACCAATGACTTGTTGATCCGGCTCCCTAACCCCATGATTTCAGTGACAGGAGCCTGCCCTATAGTTTCCTGGGTGTCCCGAGACCACTGCGGCAGCAACAGATGCATTGCTCCTGATTCCAGCACAGCTCCAGCGATGGGCTCAGGCATTCCCCCAAGTGTATTTGTTCTATATTGTTCTGAAGTTGCTACTGTTGTGTCCAATATAAAACTTGCTTTGTCAGCCCTTTCAGATCTTTTATTCCTAGTATTAAGCTCTTCCTGCTTAAAATACAAACCTTGAGTTGTTTCAAATGTTTCCCACACTGACGCTTGACTAAGTCTTTTGTTATTAACAATGCATTCACTTTCCTCCTATATTCCTCCACAATAGGATTCATACTTGTTATTTTATTGAATTTATTGGTGACATGGTTAATAAAATTATATAGGTTTCAGGTATACAATTCTATAATATACCTTCTGTACACTGTACTGTGTATTCACCACCCCAAGTCAAATGTCCTTCCATCACCATTCGTCCCCATTTACTCTCTTACACCTCCCCCACCGCCTTTCCCTCTGGTAATCACCATACTGCGGTCTGTGTCTCTGAGGGTTTTTTGTTTGTTTGTTTGTTTTTTGCTTATTCCCTTCACCTTTCTCATCCAGGCTCCCTAACCCATCTTCCCTGACAGCTCTCAGTCTGTTCTCTGTATCCATGAATCTGTTTCTATTTTGTTTATTAGTTTATTTTGTTCATTAGGTTCCACATGAGTGAAATCATATGGTACTTGACTTTCTCTGACTGGTTTATTTCACTTAGCATAATACTCTCAGGTCCATCCGTGCTGTTGCAAAGGGTAAGATTTCCCTCTTTTTATGGTTGAATAGTATTCCATTTTATAAACATACCACAGCTTTATTATACACTCATCTACTGATGGGCACTGGAGTTGCTTTCAAATCTTGGCTACTGTAAATAATGCCTCAATGAACAAAGGGGTGCATATATTCTTTTGAAATAGAGTTTCAGGTTTCTTTGGGTATATTCCCAGAAGGGGAATCACTGGATCATAAGGCAGTTCCATTTGCAATTTGTTGAGGCAACTCCATACTGTTTTCCACAGTGGCTGCACTACTTATCTGCAAGATTCATCCTTCTTCAGTGTACATTTCTTCAAGTTTTCAGAAATTTTTCATGTAGTCAGGTAGTAATCGAGGTAGTTCCATCATACTAAAAAACTCCCAATCCTTTGTAGTCAACCTCTCCTTTAGCCTCTGCCCTTGATTTGTTTCTCTCTTTGTAGTATTCCTTTTCAGGAATGTCATATAAATGGACTCATATGGCATGTCACCTTTTGAATCTGGTTCTTTCATTGCAGAATGCATTTGAAATTCATGTATGTCGTGTGTGTATCGATAATCTTACTTTTTTGCCAAGTAAAGCCATTTGGATTGTTTACAGTTTTAGTGACTGCAAATGAAGCCACTGTGAACACTCAACTAGAGTCATGTGAATACAGACTTACATTTCACTTGGGTAAAAATGTAGGAGGTAATCCAGATGAAAGGTGAACTGGACAAAGGTGGAAGCAATAAAGGTGGAAAGAAATGGTAGGAGTTGGGATGTATTTAGAAAGAATGGCTAGATTTGATGATGATATGGATCTGGGGGTGAGACAGAGAAAGGGATGTGTCAGTTATGACTCTAAAGATTGTTTCCTGAGGAACATGAAGAATGGGATTGCCATCTACATACTGAGCTGGACAAATGAGGGCGTTATGGGTTTGGAAAGGAAATCAAGAGTTTTAGTCATGCTAAGTTTGAGATGTTAGTGAACAGATCAAGTGTATGTTTACTGTTAGCTTCAACAGATTGAAACCCTTTGGGGATTTTTATAGGGTAGAGTCTGTATCTTTTACTAATATATGACTTCCTGCAATAGTAAAAGAATGGGTTAGAAGATTTAGGAGTGCTTTCCACCCCTAAAATTCTGCACTGAGAATCAGGCTGTCACAGGTACAAATTTACAAGTACACTAAGATTCTTATATTCCACAAATGCCTCCTTGCAGGGTACCTATAATTTAGGTGAATATGGCATTGCTCTGTGACAGCTGGAACCAGCATGTATATATAGCAGAGAAATATCGCTTTCTTGAGAGCATAAGGCAATTTCATGGTTAGGGAATTTTTTTATGTTGAATTTTTCATTTTTTGTTCCCATTAATTATTGCTATACCACTACCCTCTTAGGTCAGAACAGACAGCTTAAGTTCCTTGCATCATAGTGTGACATAATCTCAAATGACGGTGTCATTTTAATTGAGTTCCAAGAGTGGACATAGTATTTCAGCTTTGATGTTGTCCCCATAACCAGAGAAGGATACCAACGAGCTCAGGCAACATTACTTATTCTTCCAGTGTGCACACCGCTTACCTCTATCACTTTCCCTTTGGTGGATCTGCAATCCCAGGTAATGGGGACTAAGATAGTTAAGTCCCTACATGACCCAAGATCACTGTGGATCTAGTGGAAGATGAAGTGACCAAATTCTGGCACTGGATGAAATACATTACAGTAGACCTAGAAAAGTGCCTCATTAAAGAAACCTATAAAAGGGTGCAACTCCTTTGCAGGTCCCTCTACTCTTTCAACACTGGCCCAGCAATTCTCATGTTCTGTCAGGTTTTATACTACTCTGCACACCTGGTACATGTTCTACATAATGCCTCCTTGCACAGATGTGTATATTCATATCGTCGTAAGCTTTTCCTTATTTTTTTCAATGCCTAAGTCCTCTTCATAGCTATTTATATTTTAGCTGCCCTAATTTTAATAATTAACAATTTCTAAATAAATACTCTATTAATTACGAAATGTGTAGGGGAGAGAAATCCATTAAGCTTAAATAGATCAGGAGCTTTCTTTTTATTGCAATGAGGTATCTGGAAGCACAGAGTCTTGGGCTGTAACAGTGCCAGTGTTGTCATGAACTTTGGTTCCTTCTATCTTTCTGTTCAGACAAGGACTTGCTGTTCCACCTCCAAGATCAGCTCAGCATGCCAGAAGGCAAGGCTTCTCATTTTAGCCTACTGACACTCAGACAAGATAGTTCTTTGTTGTGTGGACTGTCCTGTACACTGCAGGATGTTTAGCAATATCCATGGCCTCTACCTGCTTGATGATAGTAGCAACTCCCCAAAAATGTCTCCAGACAATGCCAAATTTCCCCTAGGGGTCAAAATCACCCCTGGTTGAGAAATGCTGCCATAGCAGAAAAAGAGAATGAACAACAGGAAAGCACAGAAGATGAATAAACACAAGGGCATATCCCAACAGATGATATTGGTGGTTTTCACCAGAATCCACGTACAATCTTGATAAAAATCAATTATAACAATAACAATGATAACAATCTGGAGGCTGTTACTTACTGCATGTGACGTACAGTTCTATTTCTTTTACATTTACTCATTCAATCTCATCAGACACCCTGGGAGGTATACTCATTACATTTCCCCCATTTTGCCGATGAGGAAATTGAGGCTCACTGACATAACTTGCTCAAGGACACAGAAAGTAGTACAGCTTACTATGTAGGAACCCAAACATTCTAGCTCCAAAGTTCATGCTCTCAGCATGGCATTCACAAGGAATCCGTGAGGAATCAGCAGAAAAATATCTTGTCCACCAGACAGCACACTCTGGAGCAAGACCATAGTTATAAATCAATATCCTCAAATAGGGCTTACATAGGTAGAATGCTGTAGCTTGTCAAATGGTCACTTATAAAACCTTTTAAACACACACACAATATGTAAAAACCTTGAACTGTATTCTAGGATATAGCCAAATGCCTAACATTTCTAACCCACGGTGACAGTTGTCGGTATACTGGTCAGGAAGGTGGTAATTTATTACAGGTAAACCAATGAAGTGTGCATAATATCTAGCTATATCCTTTTAACAAGCATGGCAAAAAGAATTGAAACATGGACATTCTAGGTTATACAGCTGCTTCTTCAATCTGTATTCACTTATATAAAAATGTCATAGTTAAGAGCATTTAAAAGTCAAATTATTTGGAGAAAAAATTCATATAAAATTTATTTTCAAAAACTGATGCTCAGCCTATTGCCATCAGAGTTGATTGCCTTTATATGTAAACTTCATTCAAGTTTCTGCAGGTTTGAAAATACAGACTGACATTTACAGTCTGTGTAATGTGTCATTAAAGAAAAATTAAAATGAGTACATTTCCACTTTGTCAGAAATGTATAATTTGTTAGGATAATGGCAATACTAACTGCTTACAAGTTTCTTTTGTATTAAATAAATCATATACTGCTAAATATATTACAGGGGAAAAGAGCGCTGACCTAGGGCTGGAGAATTCACTCGGATCACAATTAAGGCCAGATGACTAGAACCTTAGAGGAAGATCATGGCTTTTTTTTTTAAAACAGCTATTGAGGTATAACTGATATGCAATAAACTGTGCACATTTCAACCGTACAGGCTGATAACTCCTGGTGTATGTGAAGGCCCAGAAATCACCACCATTACCAAGATAATGAACACATCCATCACCTCCCAAAGTCTCTCGTGTCCCTTTGTCATCTCGCCCATTCACTCCCCTGCCCTCTTGCATCTGCCCAACCAGAGAAGCACTAATCCACTGTTATTAGCGATTACTTCATTTTTTCTAGTTTTTGTGAATGGAATTATACAATATGTTGCCTTTTAAGTCTGGATTCTTTAACTCAGTGGAATTACTTTGACATTTATCCATGTTGTTGCACATACCAGCAGTTCTTTTCCATTGCTGAGTAGTGTTCCATTGTGCAGAAAAGCACAAGTTATCAGTTCACCAGCTAGTAACATTTGGGTTGTTTCCACCTTGAAGCTATAGACAATAAGCTGCTATGAACATTAGTATGTGGATAAATACTTTCAATTCTCTTGGGTAAATACCTAGATAAATGAATGAATAATATAGTAGGTATATGGCAATTTCTTAAAAAGTTAAACTGCTTTGCAAAGTGGCCATACAATACTACGCTCCTATCAGCAGTGCATGTTCCTCCACATCTTTGTTTGACAGGGCAAGTCTTTTTAATTTTGCCAACAGCCAAATTTCTAATAGATGTGTAGTGGTATATTATTGTGGTTTTTATGTTCATTTCCCTAATTATTAATGATGTTGAGCATCTTTTCAAATGCTTATTTGCCATCTATACATCGTCTCTTGTAAAGTGTCTGTCCAGATCCTTTACCAATTGTTTTAATTTAATCTTAATTTAAATGGTTTCTAAGAATTGAGAAGCATATTGCTAGGCATTCATGTAATCTTCTTTCAGGCAATACTAGCCTGCAGCTTTGAGGGAGAAAGAAATCTGTGGTTACAGGCTCAGATGCAACTATGAGACCATACTCTTGAAGAACTGGGCAAAGCAAATCTAAAAAGAAACATCAGTGACAAGGATTAAAAGAAAGAAGATTTGTTACTCTAACCTACAAGAAATGGAATCAGCCCCATTAGGCAAAAGAGTAGGTGTATAGTACACTATATTTCTATTAATCACTAATTGATACTAATGATCAACAAAAAAGACTGTAAAGAGACTAGACATAAGGAAAGTTCCAAGCTGCAAGTATGAATGTTGATTGAGGCATATCCAGATGCAGATAATTATTAACATAGCATGACTGAAATTGCTATCTTTAGAAAGGCCTGCTTGTAAGTTTGGCTGGTGTTATGGGAATTGGATCTTGGGAGTATTCATTCCCACCCTTCCCTAACTGATAAGGGTATTTTACAATATCTAAATGGTTTATGAAAACAATACGGTTTACACTCAATCTGTGCTTTCCTTCTGGGAATCTGGAAATTGATACATGCTAGATAGAGGGTGAAACGTGACTAGCTTCCAATAAGAACCCTGTGCACTGAGTCCCTAATGAGCTTCCCTGGAAAAGAATACTCCACATACATTGTCATAATTAGATGCGGGAGGAATTAAGTACATCCAATGTGATTCCACGTGAACAAGATTCTTAAAAGACTGTATGTGGTTTCTTCCCGACTTTACCCCAGGTACCTTTTTCCGTTTGTTGATTTTGCTTTGTATTCTTTCACTACAATAAATCTTAGCTGAGAATATGACTATTTGTGATAATCTAGTAAATCAATAAACCTGGGCGTAGTCTTGGAAACCCTGTTACACCCAGTTTCTGGATTTACTAGATTAATATAGTCCCTTGCTTTAAAAAAGTGAGGTGAAGGCATCACACAGTTACAGTTAGGTGTCCTTCTCTATGAGACAGTGTTCTGAGTACTCAGGCAAATGTTCTGAGAGGAGAGGTACCAAGCAAAACTCATTTATGTAACAGCATAAGGGCAGAGAGGGAAATGGCAGTCACTCCACCTGTCAAGCAGGCAGGCTTTCACCAAACTCTTATTTCATGCCCAAAGCAAAGCAAAATGCTTAAGCCTACACGTCTTTTGAAAGCTGTGAACACTGTACAAAGGTATAAGCTAAAAAGAGCAATAGCTTTATGAATCAACAGAGAATAAACTCAAAACATTAGTGTGTCTTGACTCAGTCTGGAAGAACTGAAGCTAACCAACTAGAACGGTACTACCTACCCCCCAATGCCAATGAGAGGCCTTGAATGCACAGTGAAAGCTGAAGGGACAATGAACGGAGGCTTCAAGTCGGTCTTTTTGTCTATCAGTGCTAAACATTGCTGTATTTAGAGAGACACACAAATTACCTTTTATGTTTATACTTCCTTCTAGCCTATTCTCTTAACTTGCCTCCATAAGGAGGATATTTATAGCTGACAGAATAAAAATCATGATTATCACTCTTACAAAAGTTATTAAAGTAACCAGGATGATACCACATTCTATGGAACATTTACTGGAGCTTTCTTTTAATCGATGCTCCATTTGAAATGAAATAAATTTACTTAGCAAAACAGAAATCACTCATATGGCTTGGGAGATTAAGATCATATAACAACACAAGTCACACACTGAACTCCAAATCTTAAATTAATCTGACTGCGGTACTCTCAGAGATTTCCTCCTGCTCAGTATTCTTAAAATTTAGCATCATAAAAGTTAAAGCTGTAAAGAACCTTAGATAACATCAAGTCTATTCACATTTGACAAGAGACTTAATTAATGCACCCCTCCTGCAGCATTTAGAATGGAGTATCTTGCAGTTTTCTTAGTCCATCCAGCCGCACATCCTTCCTTCCCTTCTGCCCTCCTCCTCCTTCCCACATGTCCATTGTGTCTCTTTAATCAGAAGTCACTAAAAAGGAAGCCCTACATCTACTTTGGGTTTTTGGTAAATAGTGTAACATGTAAAAAGGCCTGCAATAATTATATTTCATTATGACACTGAAATTTTCATTAGATCTGATTTGCTATTATTCAACAATAAAATTTCCTCCCAATAGATAGGTAGAAACATGTGCAATGTATCAGAGATTCTTTTTGAAAAGGGCAGATCTCACCTACACTAACATGCCCAGTCATAAGCAGTTCATCTCTTGAAACTGTCACCTTATTGACTATTGGAACTTACAAACTTTTCATACCCAGGCATTAATCACCACTTCAGAACTGCACTGTCCAATACGGTAGTCCCCAGACATGGGAAGTTACTAAAATGTAATTAGTTACAGTTAAATTACAAATGCAGTCTCGCCAGCCGCATTTCCAGTGCTAACCAGCATTGGCGTCATGCTCCAGTGTGGACAGTGCGCACACAGCAAGGCCCCACTAGACAGCGGGGCTCTTCGAGACCGGCTAACATGGTAGCTGGAGCCACAAGGGGTTTCTGAGTGTCTTTCTCTGTTTTGCTTTTTTCCACAACATGCCTAATCCAGAGGATTTCTATCATGGTAAAGAGTAAACATATATCAAAGACACATAAAAAGTACAGTAATTAAAGTAGCCACATGGTAGGACTTTAAAATTATTTCTCTAAAACACGGATTTGGTCATTAATTATACTTGAGGGGCGCAAAAGCTTTAATTATTCTTATTTTCTTATTTGAAAAAGTTATTTAAAAATCAAATCAATAATAATAAAGTACACTATCATTCATATTCACTTTAGCCAGATTTACCTATTGTTTACATTGTACCTACTTTATTACTTCCACATTCAGACATTTAAACATATACAAATATATATATATTTTTTCTGAAGTATTTGAGGGTAACTTTACATACCTCATCACCCTTTATCCGTAAATATTTCAGTGAGCATTTCTTATGAATAGGAATGTTCTCTTACATAACCACAGTACAGTTACTTATTTCAAAAATTTTACCTAATCCATCATCCACATTCTGATTTTATCAATTGACCTAATAATATTCTTTACAGTAGAGACCTCCAAACATTACAGGATATATAGTCTAGGGTCAGATACTACATTTAGTTCTCATATTTCTTAATTCCCCCTTAATCTAGAATATTTCCAGAGACTTTCTCTTTTATGACATTTCCATTTTTGAAGTACTCAGTCCCCTCCATCCTTTAATTAGTAAAAGGTTTGTCATTTTGTGTTTGTCTGATGTTTCCTCGAGATTTAGATTCAGGTTACGTGTTCTCAGTTGGAATACTAAATAGGTAACCCGTTATCAGAATTTAACATCTGGAGGCATAAGAGTCTACCTGTCCTTCATTAGTGATGTTAATTTTGATCACCTGGAGGTTTTTTCCCACCCTGTAAAGTTACTGTTTCCTTTTACTCCCTTGCAATTAATCAGTAGTCTAAGAGGAGATACTTAAAAGCCACACAAATACCCTGTTCATCTTCAATATTTCTCACTAGATTATAAGCCATTGATGGCTTACTTGATCTAATCTTTCCCATGGTTTCGAAATAATGATTTGCCAACTTCGGCACTCCTTCCATATTTACCAGCTGGTCTTTCAGCATTCTATGGCAGGGGCATCAAACACATTTTCACCGGGGGCTGCATCAGCCTTGTGATTGCCTTCAAAGGGCCGAATGCAACTTTAGGACTGTATAAATCTAACTACTCCTTAACAGTTAAGCGAGAGCTTGGAACTGCCACCAGGTAGAAACAAGGTGCTACACTGGATAAAACAAGGTGGAGGGCCGGATTCAGCCCGAGGGCCTTGTGTTTGCCACTTGTGTCTTATGGCAAATAAGAATCGCCTTCCTCCCCCATCAACCCATCCATTTATGTGTGTATGTATGTGTACGTACATATGGACAATGTATGTATATATGTATCACTATTATAGATTCATGAATTTCTATTCTCTCCCTAATAGTGTATAATTCATGAAATCATTACTGTTCCTAATTATTAAAGTTCTTTAATAAGATAGTTCCTGTATTTGGTGACATTATTTAAATGCAGAACGATGACTGGGTTAACACAACCCCCTACCAGCTGGAAATATCAGGCCTGACACCCAATGACACAAAAGTGGGCAAGGAGGAAGCGAGGGCGAGGGGAACACAGGAGGGTGGATGATGTGGAAGTGTTCTCATATGGATATCAGACCTACTAATGAAAAGTACCCACAAGAAATCAGCCACAGGCTTTCCAGCTATACCTTTTAGCTACAAACCAAAATGTCTTATTCTCTGTTTAGAAAATCAGCCTCTACTAAAGGAAAAACATATTGTCAATGAGTTAAGTTTCTGTGCAAGAAAATTCCTGAGAAATCATGAAGCACAGCAAAATGGGGTTAGAATATGTGGAGAAGAATGAGCCGAGCGGCAGCATTAGCTGACCATGGATAGAACCAGGACTGCAGTTCCACACAAAGGTACAGTTAGAGCTACTCCTGGAATTCAGCAGCTTCACAGTCATTCATTGTTCTCCTCACCAAAGCTAAAAACTATGCAGTTGCCTTATATCCTCACCTCCACTATGTAATTCAATCAGTGCTCAAATGTTCTGAAGACACGTGATTTTTCTCCACAGTTAATCTCGAGCTGCAGAAAAGGGCAGACTTGTCATTAAATACCCCTGAAAAGGAGAAACCTCATGAACTCTAAAAGAATAAGAAGACAATTGCTTTTGTATGTCAAAATTTAGAATTAAGTTTTCTCACTGAGCGTATTTGAGATAGCAATCACAAAAGTTCATTTCCGTTTCAGAGGGTGGTGTGCCTCGGAGACCGAGCCCGAGGGACAGCCCTGCGTGGGGAACAGGAACGCAGGGCTCCAGCCAGCAAGGAAAGCTTTCTGGGAGATCCTGAGAGGGTTTCTGAGGTTTACACACATCTCTTGGTAGAGACAACTTTTCAGTGAATTAACCTTTAGACATAAGGAGAGTTCACTGGTGATTAAAAAAGGGGGAGGGAGGAGAAGGCCAAGCAAGGGGGTAAAAAAGAAGGAAAATCGAGTAAGAAAAGAAGGGAAAGTTAGATCAGGAAGGACCTTATATGGGTTCTCTTTCCCTCTGTGGTGTCATTTTCTATCTCAAAAATATGGAACATCAGAAAAATTAAATGACTTATCCAAGTGCACACAACTGAATTATCAGAAGAGCAAAAAACGAAAACCCCAAACTTGTTTTCAACCAAGCAACTGAAGTATAATAGAAAGAGCACTGACCGTAGATCATAAAGTCTGGGTTTGAATCTTTACTGTCACTAGGCATGGGCAAAAGTCACGACATTGCATGGATACTTTGAAAGAAACTGTCAGTGTAAGGAGAGCGAGTCAGCAGAGGTTTCTGTGAGTGGAGACGAGGGACGAGGGTAGCATTAACGGCTGTAAGTTCCTGTTGAGAAGGCCCAAAGAACAACTCCAAAATGTAAGTGGGAAGACTTACAGAGACCAGAGAGAATATGACCTCATGGATATAAGAGATAAAATTTCAAATAGTACTGAGGGTATAAACAGGGTAAATTAAAAAAAAAAAATGTTTGCATTAGCTTTCCTGTTCCTCTCTATTCCAAAGTCTTTGAAACTCAACAACAAAAACCTAAAAAGCAGTAAAGGGCTTGTTATTCTTCTTGAGTTTTGAAAGTTCTTATATTTTGAATATAAGCTCATCATTTATGTGAATTACAAATATTTTCCCAGAGCCTGGGATTTGAGTTTTCATCCTCACAGCACTGTTTTCAGCAAACAAGTTCTTAATTTTGATGAAGTGCAATGATCGATTTTCCTTTTGCAAGTCATGCCTGTGGTGTTGATTCTAATTTCTTTTCCTTAATCAAGGTAAAAAGTTTTTTTAAAAATGTTTTCTTCTAGAACTTTTATAGCTTTAGGTTTTAGAGTTTAGTTTAGGTATAACTGATTATAAGTGAGTAGGTCTAATTCTGGGTACTATATTCTGCTCCATTTCCTTATCTATGTTTATATTACATCACAGTCTGAATTACTGGTAGTTTTAAAGTGTTCTGTTTGATCCTTTGCATTTTAATATAAATTTCAGAATCAGCTGTCAATTTCTTTTTTTAAAAAAGGCCTCCTGGAATCAGCTGGTATTGTGTTGAATCTATAGATCAATTTTAGGAGAACTAACACATTAATGGTATTAGCTTTAAGATCCATAAACATGGTATATCTTTCCATGTATTTAAGTGTTTTTAAAATTCTGTTGCAGAGCAGCTGTCAGAGTGCAGGTCACATTTATCTCTAAATATTTTATAAATTTTGATGCTATTATAAAATGGTATGTTAAAAATTTAACAATTTAAAATGTTTTTTAAGTTTCAACACCTTGCTTTGTTACTAGTATATATTATACAAATGATTAAAAACTTTTTATTGTGCTAAAATACATATAAATTTTGCCATCTTAATCATTTTCAGTGCATTAATACATTCACAATGCTGTGCAACCATCACTATCATCTATCTCCATACTTTTGTCACCTTGTAAAACTCAAACTCCATTCCCCTTAAACAGCCACTCCCCATTCCCCACACCACAGTCCCTAAGAACAACAAAACCACTTTCTGTTTCTATGATTTTGCCTACTGTTAGTACCTCATAGAAACATTATACAATTGATTTTTAATTATATTTTATGGATTATGCTATTACAGTTGTCCCATTTCTCCCCATCATTCCCCTCCACCCTGCACACCCCCTCCCATCCACATTCCCCCTTTAGTTCATGTCCATGTGTCATAAGTTCTTTAGCTTCTACATTTCCCACACTATTCTTGCCCTCACCCTGTCTATTTTCTACCCTCCGTCAATGCTACTTATTCTCTGTACCTTTTCCCCCTCTCTCCTCCTCCCACTCCCCTGTTGCTAACCCTCCATGTGATCTCCATTTCTATGTTTCTGTTCCTGTTCTATTGTTTGCTTAGTTTGCTTTTGTTTTAGGTGTGGTTGTTAATATCTGTGAGTTTGCTGTCTTTTTACTGTCCTATTTTTTATCTTCTTTTTCTTAGATCGGTCCCTTTAACATTTCATATAGTAAGGGCTTGGTGATGAGGAACCCCTTTAACCTGACCTTATCTGAGAAGCACTTTATCTTCCCTTCCATTCTAAATGACAGCTTCACTAGACAGAGCAATCTTGGATGCAGGTCCTTGACTTTAATGACTTGGAATACTTGTTTCCAGACCCTTCTTGCCTATAAGGTCTCTTTTGAGAAATCAGCTGACAGTCT
This sequence comes from Anoura caudifer, assembly GCA_004027475.1. Taxonomy (NCBI): domain Eukaryota; kingdom Metazoa; phylum Chordata; class Mammalia; order Chiroptera; family Phyllostomidae; genus Anoura; species Anoura caudifer. Next base: position 25,472 of record PVKU01007373.1, read on the forward strand.
GATGGGAACTCCTTTGTAGGTGACTGTCCCCTTATCTCTTGCTGCTTCTAGAATTCTCTCCTTCATTTTAATCTTGGCTAATGTACTTATGATGTGCCTTGGTGTGTTCCTCCTTGGGTCCACCTTCTTTGGGACTCTCTGAGCTTCCTGGAAGTCTATTTCCTTTGCCAGATTGGGGAAGTTCTCCTTTATTATTTGTTCAAATAAGTTTTCCACTTGTTGCTCTTCCTCTTCCCCTTCTGGTACCCCTATAATTAGGATGTTGGGATGTTTAAAGATGTCCTGGATGTTCCTAAGCCTCTCCTCATTTTTTTGAATTCTTGTTTCTTCCTTCTTTTCTGTTTGGTTGTTTCTTTCTTCCTTCTGGTCCACTCCATGGATTTGAGTCCCAGTTTTCCTCCCATCACTATTGGTTCCCTGTGCGTTTTTCTTCATTTCACTTATTGTAGCCTTCATATGTTCATCTAATTTGCGACCAAAATCAACCAATTCTGTGAGCTTCCTAATCACCAGTGCTTTGAGCTGGGCATCTGATACGCTGGCTATCTCTTGGTCGCTTAGATGAATTAGCTCTGGGGCTTTGATCTGTTCTCCTGTTTGAGCCATTTTTGGTTTTGGGTTTTTTTTGTGGGGGGTCTGGTCATGGGGTCTGTTATGTAGTGAGGGACAGAGCCTTAGGTGTTCCCCAGGGAGGGGCAGCCCAGTTGCTGGGTTGTGATGCTGGATGTAGGGGCGGGGCCCGAGAGGGAACAATGGTGCTTGCTCCGCTCTCTCTCGGATCCGCCACTTTCCCCAAGCAAATTGGGCCCTTTCCGTGTGGTTTCCGTGCTGATTTCCATGTGGATGGGCTTGTGCACTTTCTAGGACCCTGTGGGTCTCTCTAACGAACTCTCCTGTGAGGCTGGGATTCTCTCCTGGCACCTCAACCCCCACAAATGTTTTCAATCGGTGCTTTTAGGCTTTATTTCCCAGCGCTGGGGCCCTGGGTTGCGCAGTCTGTCTGCTGCCCATTTTTGCCTGGTTTATCTGTGCATGAATGTGTGACTGCAGTCAGCTGCCTTGTGCACTTCACTTGGTCTACTCGTTGCTCGGTAATCACCGCCTGTGCGCCCAGGACCACTAGCCACTGCTTTTACCTGTCTTGAACCCTCTCCACCAGCCACCGACTCTACCCCTCTTACCGGTCTGGGTGAATCGTTGTCGGACTTCCATACAATTCAATTTTCTATCTGCTCTGCTTATTTCTTTTTTTGGTTCTATATTTTTGTTGTCCTTAATCTTGGTTGTGAGAGGAGGCACAGTGTGTCCACCTACGTCTCTATCTTGGCTGGAGGTCCCGCCTACAATTGACTTTTGTAAATTGTTCTTGTGTGTTGCAACCTTCCTAAATTCACGTAATGTCTAGTAGCTTTTTTGATAATTACACAAAAAGTCTGTGTAGACTTATATTTTATGTGGATTTACATATTGATCATGCCATCTTAAGATAACTTTAGTCCTTTTCCAATTTGCATGTCTTTTATTTCTATTTCATGACTTACTGCACTGGCTAGAACCTCCAATACAATGTTGAATAAAAAAATTGACAGAAAAATAACCTTGCCTTATTCCTCTTCTTTCACCACTAAAAGTATAATGCTACCTGTAAGTTATTCAGAGATGTCCTTACTTAGGTTAAAGACATTCTTTTCTGTTCTTATTTTTTGGAGCTTTTTATCCTGAATGGATATGGGTTTTTAAATTTTTTTTGCATTATTTTAAGATCAGTATATATTTTATCATTTTTAGACTGCTAATATGGTCAATACTAATTGATATTCAAATGTTAAACCAACCTCACATTCCTGAGATAAACACCACTTAGTCATAATTTAATATTTTATATTGTTGGACAGAAATGGTTAAAATTGTGCTAAATTTTGCATCTATATTCATGAGAAATATTGATCTGTAGTGTTCCTTTCCTACAATGTTATCTGGTTTTGTATCAGAGTAATGCTGGTCTCATGTAGTGAGTTGAGATTTTTTGAAATTTTCTGGAAAATGTACATAGAATTAGTATTATTTATTTATATTTTAAAATTGAGGTATAACTGACATATTATGAATTTGAATCAAGGTGTACAACATCATTCTATATTTGCATACACTGGGAAATGATTGCTATATTAAATTTAGTTAACATATGTCTCTATGCATAGTTACAAAATTTTTTTCCTTGTGATGAGAACTTTTAGGATCTACTCTCTTAGCAACTTCAAATATGCAATACAGTATTATAGTCACCATGCTACATAGTATATAAATAAATAATAATATTTGGTAGAATTTACCAGTAAAGCCATCTGAATCTAATGTTTTCTTTGTGGGAAGGCTTTTGGCTACAAATTCAACCACTATTATAGAGTTATTTAGGTTATCTATTTCTTCTTAAGTAAGCTTTAGTAGTTTGTATATTTGAAGGAAATCTGTCCTTCATATAAGTTGTCAAATTTATCAACATAAAATTGTTCATTATGCATCTTTATTTTCCTTTAGATAATAATATTGGTTATTACCATCTTCTTCTCTTTCCTGATCAGCCTGCCTACAGCCTTATCAAATATATTGGTCTTTTCAAAGAATCAAGTTTTGGTTTCATTGACTCTCATTCTCTTTTTAGTTTTCCATTTCATTGATTCCTGCTCCATCCAATCTGTACTATTTCTCATCTCCTGCTTCCTTTGGGGATGAATTTAACACTTCGTTATTATAAAATGGCCTTCTTTATCTGGAAATATTCTTTGATCTGAGATACACTGTCTGATATTAACACAGCTACTCCAGCTTTCTTTTTATTAATGTTAGTATGGCATATCTTTTTTCCATTCTTTTACTTTTCTATAATTTATTTTTATTGAATTTATTAGGATGACAATGGTTAATAAAATTATATATATAATCTGCAATGCATCATTTGTATATTGTATTATGTGTGTAGCACTCCAAGTCAAATCTCCCATCCATTTCTTACTTGTCTTTGTGTTTACTTTTTCTCTTCTTTTGCCTTCTTTTGGGTTATTTTTTGTGACTCCAATTGATCTACTTCATTGGCTTAATAGCTATAACTTTTTGTGATATTATTTTAGGGACTCAAATTTAGAGTTGATAACATATCTTTACTTATTAGAGTCTACCTTCAGGAGATACACACCATTACAGATCTAAGAACCTTATAACAGTATTGATTATCCTCTCCCAGTCTTTGTACCATTGTTACACATTTTGTTTCTACATATTATAAACCCCATATTATTTTTCTTAAAAATTAAATTCTTTTAGTCTTAAACAGACTTCAATAACGTGAAGAAAATTTTGTATTTACTCATAGTCACCATTTCTAGTGTTCATTACTTTGTGTTTATCCCTATTTTTATTCAGTATCATTTATTTCTACATGAATGACTTCCTTTAACATTTCTTGTAAGTTTGTGAGTAAGTAATTCTTTTAGCCTTTATGGTCTGAAAAATTCTTTATTTCACCTTCATTTTTGAAAGATATCTTTTGCTAAGTATAAAATTCAAGGTTGACAATTTTTCTTTCAGTAATTTATTGCTCCACTGTTTTCTCATGTACGTTGTTTGACCAAAAAAAAAATCTACTTTCATTTATATTTTTATCTCTTTTTATGTATGTTTTTTCCTTTGGCTGCTTAAATTTTTTTCTTTATCATCGGTTTAGTTTTAAGTTATTTGCTTATAATGTGCCTTGATAGTGTTTCCTTTCATGTTTCTTATGCTTTTAATTCACTGATCTGCTTAGATCCATAGGTGTACAGTTTCCGTCATACTGTAAAAATCAAGGGCCATTATTTCTTCAAATATTTCTATTCTATCTCCCTCCCTTTACATTTGGGAACTTCGATTATACATGTTAGTCATTCTACAGCTCACCTGTAGTCTGTTCCTTTTATTTCTGTGTATGTGTGTGTGTTTCATTTTGGACAGTATTTACTGCTCTGTGCCCATTTTACTAACACTTTCTTCTACAATCTTAAGTTTGCTGTGAGTCCCTTCTAGCATATTTTTACCACAGACGTTCTAATGTTAGTATCTACAAGTCTCATTTGAGAGTTGTACAATATTGTTTCTACTTAACATGCTCATCTTTCCTGTAACTTCTTGAAAATATTCAAATTGTTAAAATAACTTATTTATTATCTTTGTCTACTAATTCTATCATTGATTTTGATGGAGTTCATCTCATTTTGGGTCATATTTTCCTCCTTCATAGGGTTGGTAATTTCTGATTGGATATCAAACATTGTGAATTTTATCTTTTTGGTGCTGGACTTTTAAAAAAATTATATTTAGACTATAAATATGCTTGTGTTTTGTTTGGATGTAGTAAATTGCTTTGAAACAAATCCTATCAAGTATTCCCTTTAAGTTCTGTTAGGTAGAGCCAGAGCACCTTTTAGTCTAGGGTTGTCTTTGTCCCTGTGTGAGGCAATACCCTTCTGAGTACTGTACCTGATGCCAATCTGGCTGGTACAAACAGGGCCTATTCCCAACCAATGTAAGTTGCAAGGATTGTTTCCACTTTTGGTACTTCTTTCCCCCAGACTCATTAAATATTCTCATATTTATGCTTGATTATTAACTAGTTTAAAATTTGGGAGACAGTCTCTGCTGATCTCTGGAGTACCCCTTATTGCAGCTCTCCCCTCACTGATTTTCAGCTCTGCAATCTCATATCACCTTGGTTTCCTCAAACTCCCAGCCCTATCTTTTCACCTCATGGAGACCACCCATCTCTACATGGACTCCTCTGTCTAGGCAGCATCCTAACACAATTGCATGGCTCATGTAGTGTGTTTCTCCTCTTTCAGGGATCACTCTCCTTCAGTGTTTGATGTCCATTCCCTATTAAACCTTTGTCTAATATATTTTGTCCAGTTTTTCATTTGTTTAGGTAGGTGCAAATATCTAGTTCCACTTACTCCATTATTTCTGGAAGTAGAAATCCTGTTCTGGAAGATCATTAAACCAAGAATGAAAATAGGTTTTGTGCCAACTCAGATACACTAAAAGTAGCTACTGGGACTGTGATAAAGATTAGAGGGAGATCTTCATGCGACAGGTAAGTAGCAGCATATATACCAGCTGTTTACTTACAAGTCTGAATTGCACCATAGTAGTCCTTAAATTCTGTGATTACAAAAAGTGGATATGGTAAATGACTATCAACTAAAGAGAACTAAAAAAAATATTAACAAATTGCAGGGACTGCAGGCCCAAGATTGTATGCAATGGAATAGTAGTAGTGGAAGTAATTAGACAAATATTTAAGTAATTTTAGCATAATCACAGGTGAAGACCTTTACTTAGGAAGTTTTCCATGTGCAGGTGATAGTAAACAATGTAAGCTTCTCTGAGTAAGTAGAAGGACAGAAAGACAGTGGGAATAGAAGCCAGAGAGAGGAATTAGAACTTGAAAAGCATCTAGAGACTTAGAGGGAAAGAAGGAGAAGCCAGAGAAGAATGAAACAGAAAAAGAGAAACAAGAGGAATAATGAGCAGTAACAGGAAAGGTTTAGCAAGGGACCAGAGAGAAATAATGCTAATAAAAGGGAATGTAATGGCCAGATCAGAACAGCAGTGATTCATTAATATTCAATGCCCATTGCTAAAAAGTGATAATGATTTTGTCCATTTTATACTGAATAGAAAAGGGAGAAATCTCAATAAGATTCCAAATCCACCCATGCACATTTACTTACTATAAACATAAAGAGTTAAGAGAAATAGTAAGTTAGGTTTGAATACCAACATTTAGAAATACAGTGGGAGAAGCTACTTAAATGCTGCCTAGGTTTTATCTTAATATAAGGAGTACTGAGGAGAAACTGCAATATATTGACAATGATACAGCCTATTAAATAAGACTGAAATAGAAGTTATAAGCATCATAGTCTGAGGTGACATTGTTTAAATTCAGGTTCACAAAAAAGAAATAACATTCAATTATGATAAGGAAAGTTACATTCTAAAATATACATTGGTCAAAACTGGTTACTAGATCCTCCCATGTCCAAGACCAATGTTATTATAACAAGTACTGTTTCTTAAGATAAGGAAAACTCATCAGTGAACTATCTCAATCTAAACAGAACAAGTGAAAAACCTTCATAGAATATGCCATGAAAACTTGTAATGCTTTCCAAAATGAATATAAAAATGCATTTTTTTTTTTTTTGAGGCAAAGCAAGAAGGAGAATGGGGGGAAATGAGGAAAAAATTCACCTTGTAAGTGGAGCAATTTCTTTTCAGGGAAATGGCAGAAGTTGCAAAGGAAAATCATAAGCCAGGCCATTCTTCTGAAGAACTGTGGATTTAATAAAACTGCAAGCAACACCTATAATATGCAATTTGAGCCAGATGGCAACCAGTGCAAAGAAGGAACAGAACAAGTCTCTCAAAGTCAAACGAATGCCTCACGAAGAATGAGCTGCTGCTATCCCTCTCACAACATCTGGAGATGAGTTTTCAAAAAAAACTTATTTTGAGAGCAAATAAAATTTTATGTTTACTTGACATTGTGGCTACTCATAGGAAAAGCAAATAATTTCCCAACATCTCTACCATATTTGTGCTCCAGTCCTCAAAAACCTGTATGTCGATTTAACAGCCTCTGAGGGTTAGTTATAGAAACAAAGACACTAAAGTAAACATTTTTTTCCAGCTATCTCAAGTTTTTCTTGTTTTTCTTCCTTCAAGAAACTATGGAGCCAGATTTGCTAGCTGTATGACCTGGGCAAGCCACTCATTCTACCTAGGGTCCCTCCTCTATGAAACTGGGATAAAAACCTCACTGGATTTTTGTGAGAACTACATGATTTGATATATATTAAGGGCTTAGAACAGTACCTAGCACACAGTATGTACCATATATGTGTGATATATATGTATATATATTACATATATATTTTTTGTTATAAAAATTTAAAAAATTCATTTACTCCACTACTGATGGACATTTGGGCTACTTCTAAATCTTGGTGATTGCAAATAATGCTGCAATGAACATATGGGTGCATATATTCTTTTCTTTTGAAGTCACAACATTTATAAAAAATGGCCAAAGCATGAATGGTTTATTTGTATTCTAATTTGAAATATTTACTTTTGTTCTGTCTTCTGAAAACCTAGGCTATAAAATGATGCAGAGCAAGGTGACAGTTAATCTTGATTGTTTATCCGGATTTTTCCTGCTACTTTGACAATGGCAGGCAGGAAAGAATTAGTGTTTCAGGTTTCTTCCAGTGCAGGCATGGAGAACTTGAGCAAAAAGAAAAAAAAGAGAAAAAACTCATGGACAACAGTGTGGTAATTGCCAGGGGAGGGGGCGGAGAGGTGGAGGAGAGTATAGGGGGGATGAGTGGTGATGAACAGAGTATAAAAGTAAATCATTTATGTAATTGTTATTAAAAATATTTATTAAGCCAAACCCTACATTAGGCTGTCAGTGTACAAAGACCAATATATCGAGATGCCTGTTTTAAAAAGAACTTGGTGAGGAGATGAATGAATAAATACTCATTACAGAAGAACAAGAGAGTTGCTGGAACAGAGATAAGCACAGCCTGCTTGGAAGCACACAAGGAGGACATTTAACTTAATTACATCCTTATTTAGGATAGGTCTTCACAATGATACTCTTCCTAACTGGAATTAGACTTGGCCAAATGTATCCAATTCCCAGGGGAAAGTAAAAAAGATGCTTACCTTTGCTCAGCATAGATAAGCTTGTCACAGAACAAATCAGATAGCACAGGAAATGAGGTGTGAATCTCTACTCTGTATTCAAGATGAAACTTACTTTCCCTCTCTGGGTTCAAATGGCAGAGCCTACAAGTGGCCTTTAACTATCAATTTCATTTTCATTGTATATAAAACATAATCTGAAACTTGACCACCAGCTACTTCTTGAAAATATGGTTTTAAAATTTTCTCATCATTAAGTCAAAATAAAAATTCAAAAGTATCTCTTTTTGAGTGTATACAATTGTCTACTTGGCCAACATTTTCATTCTGGTTACACACACACACACACACACACACACACACACATATTTTAGTTTTGTCCCTCAAAGTTAAGGTTAAGGAAGGAAGTGTTAACTATGATTGATCTCTAGAGAAACACCTAAGATTCACTAGTTTAAACAAAACACTAATATCTGAGAAAGTTTTCTTTCCTCCCAGTTTTAGCAGATAGATAAAGGGTCAAGCCTCCTTATCTAGCTATCTTTAGAGCCCCCTAGTGACGGTTTCTGGACTCTGTCTCTGTCTTTAAGGTCATAAGATTGTACTATACTGGCCATTGGAAGGCCCTCTGCCTTTCCTCACATACCCTCGACAGTGGGCTGCCCTTCATTTCTGTGCCCTCTAATACACCTACATCATGCAAAGGGAGAAAGTGAAAATGCAAAAACAATGGTCAATATCTGATCCTCACACTACAGTTTTCTCTAGCCTACTCAAGACCACCTTAAAAACTGACTGTCATCAAAGTGGCAGGAAAAATCCAGATAAACAATCAAGGTTAACTGTCACTGTGTTCTGCATCATTTTATAGCCTAGGTTTTCAGAAGACAGAACAAAAGTAAATATTTCAAATTAGAATACAAATAAACCATTCATGCTTTGGCCATTTTTTATAAATGTTGTGACTTCAAAAAAAAAGCATATTTAAAAGATCTGAGTTTTACCACATTCCAGCAAAATTATTTCTTCATTAAAAAAAACTTTTCCTAAGGACCCAAATAAACACAATCAGAAATGAAAGAGGAGAGATTACAACTGACACCACAGAAATACAAAGGATTGTAAGAAATTACTATGAAGAACTGTATGCCAAGAAATTTGAAAAAGGGGAGGACAGTACTTGAGTACATGACCTGTGCTTTAATACTTAATGTGAATGACTGACTCTACTACAGTTTTTTCCCTAAAATGTTTTAATATATCAAGCTTATCTCCATCTATTTGAAGATTTAAACTCATATGGATATAAAAATGAGATCAAGTATCACTTGCTCAAGGGCAAGTGAGAGGCAACTGGCAAGGTTCTGAACATTCATTTAATTGTACACTATATACCATGTGATGACATGTATGTGAATGTATCTACAAACACTCTCATATGTATATTTGCAATTAATACATATATGCACATACAAAATCATGCAAAATATCTTAATTTTATCCAATTAAAGCTTTTGTGAGTTACCAAGTCACTTTTATTATTCTGAAAATGTAAGCATGGGTTAGGAAAGACTCAGTGTTTCCCATAAGGACAACGAGTAACAGATAACCCACCCAATCTTCACTAAGCAACAGGGCAATGAGTTTTCTTTGCCACTCCTTCTGTGCTTCCATACCACCAGGAGCTTCCTCAGAGACCCAACGCCCTGCTTCAAGGGATCATTCCTGACCTCGGGGTCCCAGGAACAGGAGAGGGAAGGGAAAGAGGGAAGTAAAAGACACCAGCTCATTCACATACTGTATTTCCACGTTTTAAGACAATATTATAGAGTGGGGCAAAAGTAAGGTTTCAGCTAAGTACCTGAAACAGAGTTTATTCTTATACTGTGATTTATTATTGTATTATTCTCCATATAAACACCTGTGAATCTACTCTGCCTCACCCTGCATATACTGTGAGACAAAGTAAAAGGCAAATGACCCTTCTGACATCTTGCTGATCAACTGAAAACAAGAAAAGGGGAGGATAAAGATGCTTACCTGTTGTTCCTGCATTCTTGCAGTACCAAGTTGTGAGAGAGACACGGTGAGCTTCTCTTGCTGTTCTGATAGGTATTTCTGATAGAGGCTTAGAAGTTCTTGGCATTCTCTGTACTGTAGCTGAAGAGGTGAGATTGCAAATTAAGGGAAAAAAACGAATAAATGAATCTGAAGTGCACCTGTGAGTGCTGCTTTTCAGATTCCAATAAACAGAATAGAGACAGATATGGAACCATATTTGGTGAGTGTGAAGGTAAGCATAGTCTTCAGATGAACATAATAAATGTATTTGCACTTGAATGTATCTTTTCTCTAAACATTTAAATTTGAATAAAAACAAATGCGAACACATGCAAAAAAAAGGAGGTTGGATCACTACCTCACACCATATACAAAACTAACTAAAAATGAATCATTGGCTTAAATGTAGGAGAACTGCATGACCTATGCAATTCATAAAAGTAAATCTTTGTGATCTTGGATTAGGTAATGGTCACTTAAAAAACAGCAATGAAAAAATAAATAAATAAATTTGACTTTAAACTTTAAAAGTTTATGCTTTAAAAAAAACTGAAAAGACAGCTTATAGGATGAGAGAAAATATTTGCAAATCACATATATAAGGGATTGTCATCAGAATACAGTAACACCTCACATGAGTCAGCAATCAAAACTATTAATCTAATTTAAAATGGGCAAAAGACTTGAATAGATAGATTCCCAAAGAAAATATACAAATGGCTAAGCAGCACTAGAAAAGATGCTATACATTATTAACCATTAGGGAAATGCAAATCGAAACTACAACAAGATACCACTTTGCATCTACAAAGATGACTATCATAAAAAAGACTGATCATAATACACACTGACAAAAATATGGAAATGTTAAAACCCTCCTACATAGCTGATGGGAAAATTAAATGGTGCTGCTGTTTTGGAAAATAATTTAGCAGAGCCTCAAAAAGTTAGACATAGCTACCATATGACCCAGAAATTCCACTTCTAGGTGTATACCCAAGAGAATTAAAAATGTATGCCCACATAAAGCTGTGTACATGCATATTCAGAGCAGCATCATTCATACAGTAAAAAAGTGAAAACACCTAAATGTCCACCAAGGGATAAATGGATAAACAATTTGTGGTATATCTATGCCAAGGAGTCTTACTGAGCTGTAAAAAGAAACAAGGTGTGGCTACATGCTACTGTATGAATGAATCTGGAATTTTGCTAAAGAAGCCAGACACAAAACACGACATATTAAATGATTTCACTTATATAAAGCACAAAATACTACATATTATATTATTTCATTCATATAAAGCTGTTGCTATTTTTTGTTTGTTTTGGATACTTCTTCTAATGAGCCGGGGAAAGAATACTCAGTTCTAAGTAAACCAATCACAGATAAGAGTTACATTCATTCATGCTCACTTTCTATTCTCTTCTCCAATTTCCTTAAGTAACTATTATGGGGAAAGCAGAAGAAAAACAAACAAACAAACAAACAAGCAAGCAAGCAAACAAACAGAAATGTCCAGGATAGGCAAAGACATACAGACAGAAAGTGCATTAGTGGTTGTGAGTGTCTGGGGGAGGGAAAGAGGAAGCAACTGCTAATGGTTATGGGTTTTATACGGGAGGTAATAAACATGCTCTGGAATGAGATGTTGCCTTTGCACAGCTCTAGGAATATAGTCAAAAACACTAAATCATATACTTCAGAAGTTGAATTTCAATATATGTGAATTTTATCTCAATAAAGCTGTTATCACCCCCCCCCAAAAAAAAAACCCAGAAAAACATATGCAGAGTGGAAGTGATGGGACAGTTCTGGTAAAAATAATTACTACCTAATTTACAAAGTTATGGCTATATTAAACACAAAGGGATAGAATTCGATTTTTGTCTTGTTTGTTTTTGCAAAATGTTAAGGCAGTGTTTCAGCAATAAAACCATCATGAGGACAGTTTCCATCCGTAATTTTTACAGTATAGTATGAAGAATATAGCAGCCTAACCTGGGCTACCCTCTCCAACAGCTCCTCAAACTTGCAAAGTGCTCAAGATGAAGACAATAAATGGAAAAGGTCACCTAACTGTGTAGGTCAGGTATCTGGGAGACAGACAGTTCTACTTAAGAGAGTTCTGCTCCTCATTTCTCACCGTGGTCATTTCCTCCCCAGGCCCATTTTTCTCTCAGATCACTTCAGAATCTCCCCCTTATACTTAATTATGTATGGTTTTGGTATAAAAATTACTGCCCTATGAGATTATTCTGCATAAATACTTTTATAACAGGCCATCATGATTAAAGTGGGAATAGTATTTCTTAAATGTCAAAAATGGTGATTGGTTTCAGTATTCTATAACATTTTTATAACCTAGTCATTGCTTCTGGGCAGATTCCTGTTCTAATAATCTTTGTCAATCATGGCAGTACAAATAACCATTTGCTTCATTATTCTCATTATTAATCTCTAACAAAAAAAGAGCCAGAGATGGCTTGTAGAAGAGAAACTGGTTCATAAAGAAAGAAGAGACTACTAATCTCAAAGAATACATTAATTAGAAGAGCTTGTTGAATAAACAGCATCTTAAAAAAAATAACAACAGAATGAATGGTGGTCTAAATAAGCTAATGTTTTCAAAGTCAGCTTACATCAGACCGAGCTTGTTTTACATTTCCATGCTTTTTTGTCAGCAAGCTCTGAAAGGCAGGGATGATTTGAGGTGGTCCCGGGAGTCTCTGCCAGCTGTAAAGTATATAAAAAGATTTTTTTCATTCTACCTGTTATCATAGGCAGTAATGTTTATAGTAGATGAACATATCAGCCTGGACGCAGAATATGATCTTCACTGTTTAAGAAGGTAGCATAATTAAACAGCCTAAGAGGTAGATGTCAGCATTTGAAGACAAATTACAGGTGTATCTCATTCCCTGTGCCTCACTTTATTGTGTATTTTACAAACTGAAGGTTTGGGGCAACCCTGTGTTGAGCAAGACTATCGGCGCCATTTTTTCCCCATAGCATTTGCTCACTTTATGTCTCTTTGTCACATTTTGGCAATTCTCACAAGATTTTAAATATTTTCATGATTATATTTGTTGTGGTGATCTGTGAGCAGGGATCTGTGATGTTACTATTATAATGTTTCGGAGCACCATGACCTGTGTCCACATAAGAAGGCAAACTCACTTGGCAAATGTGCATTCTGAGTGCCCCAGTGACCAGCGGTTCTCCTGTCTTTCTCCCTCTCTTTGGGCTTCCTTACTTCCTCAGAAAAACATGTTAAAATTAGGCCAGTTAATAGCCTTACAGTGGCCTCTAAGTGTTCAGGTAAAGGAAAACTTGCACATCTCTCACTTTATATCAAAAGCTAGAAATGATTAAACTTAGTGAGGAAGGCGTGTCGAAAGTTGAGACAGGCTGAAAGCTAGGCATCTTGTACCAAAGAGTCAAGTTGTGAATGCAAAGGAAAGTTCTTGAAGGACTTTCTACTACAATAAACACACAGATGATAACAAAGTGAAACAGCCTTCCTGCTGATATGGAGAAAGTTTATCCTTCTAGATAGATAACCAAGGCAGCAACAACATTCCCCTAAGCCCAAGCCTAACCCAGACCTGGGTCCCTAACTCTCTTCAACTCTAACAGGGCTGAGAGAGCTGAGCAAACTGCAAAAGAAAAAATGCAAGCTGGCAGAGGTTTGGTCTTGAGGTTTAAGAAAAGAAGATGTCTCCTTAACATGAAAGTAAAACGTGAAGCAGCAAATACTGATGTAGAAGCTGCAGCAAGATATTTAGATCTGTCTAAGAAAATTAATGAAAGTGGCTACACTAAACAACAGATTTTTAGTGTAGACAAAACAGCCTTAAATTATTGGAAGGTGCCATTCAGGACTTTCATAGCTACAGAGAAAACCCTGGCCTCAAAATTTCAAAAGATGGGCTGACTCTTTTGTTAGGGACTAATACAGCTGGTGACTTTAAGTTGAAGACAATTTTCTCTTACCATTCTGAAAGCCCTAGGGTCCTTAAGAAGACAAGGAAACGACTGGTGTGTCTTTCAATACACGATTGGATGAAGAAGATGTGGTACATATGAGGCCCGTCCAGAAGGTATCCAGCAATGTAATATGAAAAATAGAGACATTTATTGAAGAGGATACAAGAAACATTGTACAAAGGACAATGAAGCTTCAGTCCCCTTCAAAGTAGGCACCTGGAGACCTCACACAGTTTTCCCAATCACCATCAGCTGCCCTGTCATATTTTTGTGAATCTAATCAATGGTTTGAAATCTCTTCCTTTTCAAAGATGATTTCAGTTTTGGGAAAAGACAGAAGTTGCAGGGCACCAAATCTGGGGTGCAGTGGAGCTGAGTCACCTGGAAGACTTGATGTTGCACAAAAAAACTCTGCATGAGATGTGATGCATCAGTGGGAGCATTGTTGCGATGAAGCTGCCCATCACCCGTGGCCTATAGCTGTGGCCTTCTGAATCATCTGAATAGTTGCCCTGGAGGAATGTTCAAGCTTAACACAAAATTTGATGCAGATTCATTGTTCTGCTAGCTCAGTCATTTTGAATGTGACAGCCACACAGTGGACATGCTCACTAGATAGCATCTACCTGCCCCACTGACCAGTACAGTGAAGTTATCATTTTTCATACATGAGCATTCCAGTTCACTCTCCTTGGCTGCCAGGTTACAATGATGACATGCAAACCATTCTTGTTATGTTAACAATGGCTGGACTTTTTCCAGACAGACCTCATATTCACAATGGAATACTACAAGGAAAGATGAAATACTGCCATTTGTGACAACACAGATGGACCTTGAGAATATCATGCTAAGTGAAATATGTCAGACCGAAAAAGTTAAGGATCATGTAATATATGTTGGATATAAAACTGAAAGCAACAAATGAACACACAAGAAAAACAAACAAAAACACACAGACACAGACACAATATAGTGCTTATCAGAGGGAAGGGGAGTTGGCAGGTAGTAGAGGATAAAGGGGTCAAATATATGGTGACAGAAGAGGATTTGACTTTCAGAACACAATGCAGTATACATATCATGGATCATAGAAATGTACACCTGAAACCTATATAATCTTATTAACCAATGTCACCCTAATACATTGAATAAAATAAGAATTATGCTACATCTGCTCTGTTTGTTCTATGTAAATAAAACCACAAAGCCTAGATAACAAGATATCTGTTTACAACATAGTGTACTGAACATTTTAAGCCCACAGCTGAAGGGAAAAAAAGGTTTCCTATCATAATATTACTGCTCACCGACAATGCACCTGGTCACCCACGAGCTCTGATGGAGATGTACAAGGAGAATAGCATATTTTTCATCACTGCGAACATAACATCCGTTCTGAAGCCCATGGATCAAGGAGCAATTCTGCCTTTCATGTCTTATTAAGAAATATATTTTGTAAGGCTATAGCTGCCATAGACAGTGATTCCTCTGATGGATATGAGCAACGTCAACTGAAAACCTTCTAGAAAGGATTAACCATTCTAGATGCCCTTAAAAACCATTTGTGATTCATGGGAAGAGGTCAGAATACCAACATTAACAGGGGTTCAGAAGAAGTTGGTTCTAACTCTTATGGATGTCTTTGAGGAGTCCAAGACTTCACAGAAGGAAGTAACTGGAAATGTGTGGAAAACAGCAAGAGAATCTGACGTGGAGACTGAGAAATGACTGAACTGTGAAATCTCACAATAAAACTAACAGACAGATGAGGAGCTGCTTCTTAGGGATGAGCAAAGAAAGTGGTTTTTTAAGATGGAGCCCACTTCTTGTGAAGATGCTCTGAAGAAGGCTGAAATGACAAAAATGATTCAGAACAGGACAAAGTTAGTTGTTAAAGCAGCAACAGGGTTTGAGAGGATTGATTCCAATATTGAAAGTTCTACTGTGGGTAAAATGCTATCAAAGAGCATCACATGCTACAGAGAGATCATTCATAAAAAGAAGAGTCAACCAGCGGGGCAAACTTCACTGTTGTCTTATTCTAAGAAATTGCAACAGCCACTCCAACCCTCGTGCACCCATGCCCTGGCGGGTCAGTAGCCACGAGGACCAACATAGGACCTTTCACCAGCAAAAAGAGTATGAATCGCTGAAGACTCAGATGATGGTTAGCAGTTTTAGTAACAATTTTTCATTATGTATAGTACTTTTTATTTGACATAATGCTATTGCACACTCAACAGAGTATAGTATAGTGTAAAAGTAACTTTTATGTGTACTGTGAAACCAAAAACATCAAGTGACTTGCTTTACTGTGAAATTTGATTTATTTCTGTGGTCTGGAACTGAATCCGCAAAACCTCTTGAGGTACACCTGTACAGGCAAATTCATTTAAACATATGCCAGGTGGCAGGCTATAAAAACAGGCAGTCCTACTTTATCAATTTTTTATATCTATATTGTTCACCAAATTTTGAAATGCCCTCATGTTCCTGGAAAATCCAGAATTTGTGTCCACACAAAACAATAATTTTCCTTTCTCTCCAGTACAAGGAGACTTTAATCCTCTATCTGAAGAGAAGGATTTGTGTTAGGAAAATGTGGGTAAAATACTTTCTGAACTGATTTGGGGGATGGAGTGTCACGAGAAGACATATTTAACCCAATCCTGGCCAACAGACAGAAAAGAATGCAACAAATGTGGAAAACTGGACCTAAGTGGAGGCGGACACCAAAACACGGACGTGACCCTGCACTGTGGTATGAACAGCCTGGTGGCCAGCCCGGCCACCATTTAAGAACTGAGAGAAATAGAGTCATCATGACCTCATCAAAGAAAAAACTTTTCATAAGATAACATAATGTAAATTCACAGGGCAGATCACATCAAAACATATACATCAAATCAACTAGCTGAAACGGATGCTGGAAATGGTCATTTTACAAAGTTTAAAGCCTTAACTCCAAAACGTGTTAGAGTACTACCTCTTACCTGTGGTTTTGCTTTCTACAGTTTGTTACCCACTGTCAACCTCATTTCAAAAATGTTAAATGAAAATTCCAGAAATAAACAATTCATAAGTCTTAAATTGCAGGCCATTCTGAGTAGCTTGTTGGAACCTCACACAATCCAGCTCCATCCCGCCTCACCCCACCCTGGTGTGGACCATCCCTTTGTCCCGAGCACACATGCTCTGTGTGCTCCCCGCCTGTTGGTCACATACTAGCGGTCTCAGTTATCCACTGTTGCGGCATCACAGTGCCTGGGTTCAAGTAACCCTTATTTTACTTAATAAATGGCTTGAAAGCACCAAAGTAGTGATGCTGGCAAGTTAGATGTGCCAAAGAGAAGCTGTCAAGTGCTTCCTTTAAGTAATATGACCCACGACCCAGCAATTCCTCTTCTGGGTATCCACCTGGAAAAGTTGAAAACGCTTATTCGTAAAGATATATGCACCCGTCTGTTCACTGCAGCACCCTTCACTGTGGCCAAGGCCTGGAAACAACTCACGTATCCTTCGACAGATGATTGGATAAAGAAAATGAGGTACATATGTACAATGGAACACTACTCTGTCATAAGAAAAGATGAATCAGCCATTTGCAATAACATGTGTAGATCTTGAGAATATCATGCTATAAGTGAAATAAGTCAGGTGGAAAAAGTAAAAAACATATGATTTCAAGCATATGTGGGATATAAAGCTGAAAGCAACAAGCAAACCAGATGAACAGAATCTCACAGACACAGACAACAGTGTGGTGGTTGCCAGGGGGAAAGGGTGTCAAATACACGGTGACAGAAGACCAATTTGTGCATGGAGAGCACATAACACAATATACAGATGATGTGTCATAAAACTGCAAACTTAAAATACATAATTTTATTAACCAATGTCACGCCAATAAATTCAATAAAATTAAAAAATTGCTAAAAAAGAAAATGTGAGTATAATACAATAAGATTTTATGGGACATTTACATAATTTTTATTACAGTGTATCCTTGTAATTGTACTATTTGACTATTATTGTTCTTAATCTCTTACTTTGCTTACTTTATAAATTAAGCATTTTTATAGATAGGTACGTATAGGCAAAAACAGTGTATATGGGGTTCAGGGTTCAGTACTATCTATGGTTTTAGCATCTACCATGGGGCTGGAACATATCCCCACGCATAAGGGGGAGTGACTGTATATAGAAAAATAAAACTAAAGATCAAAGCAGAATAAATACTGAGAACAAAAACTCTGTCTGAGAGAAGAACCAGAGGTGAAGGAAGAAGGACCAGAAAAGAGGATGTAGTACTGGTCGGCAGCCCAAGTAGAAAGTGACAGTCTTATGTGGAAGAATTCCTCTGGTGCAGCAGAGGTCACTGCTGTCACCTGCCCTTTGCCTCAAATATCTGGGATGCTTGGATCTGGTACTTGGTACAGAGCCAAATGAAGGAAGTCTTCCAGTTTAAAGATGAGTAAGTTCTGGGGAACCTAATGTATAGCCTGGTGACTGTTATTAGCAATTCTATATTTTTACTCGAAAGTGGCTGAGAATAAATAATGTTCTCACCAAACACACATACACACGTAATAATTTTACAGTGTATATACAATGTATCAAATCACACTGTGCACCTTGAACTTACACAATGTTGTATGTCAGAAATATCTGAATAAAGCTAAGGGAAAAAATCAAGAGGCTTAGAGAAAGATTTAACAAAATAAGGACAACATGTTCTAGGGAGTCATTCAAACCCAGGGAACAGGGGAAATTCTAAAATATGGAGGTGAGTGGCCACTTTGAGCACACTGCGGGGAGGTCAGGAAAGGCTCTGGAGAAGATGTGACCCCAGAAATGAATTCTGGAAAAGAACTACATAGATGAACTGCATAGGTGCAGTGGGAGCCCCCTCAGCACCAGGAACAAGGGCGCGGAGGAATCAAATAGACAGGGCATTGAGGGCACGGCAAGGGTGCGGAACCAGTCCTGCACTGGTCATGAGTAGGGAGAACGAGTGAAAGATAAACACGGGCCGGATCTCCAATGTTACACTAAGTTGTTTGGATTTTATTTCTCTCTAGGTTCATTAATATCTTACAGTCAATTTGCATTTTATAAAAGGCACCTTTCATAGGAATGAAGACTTAGTAGAAGAGTTAATAGAAGAGTTCCATTTCCTGTAACGTTTGCAGGGCTTAAGACTAGCATCAAAGCGACCAGTTAGAACATTGCTACAACAATCTAAGCAAAGGATGAGAGGGGCCTCGTTTGAAGTAGCATGGTAGGAATTAGGGGGTAAAGGGATTATAAAGAGAAATTTAAGACACTGTCAACTCATGAGGTAGGTGACAAGATGTATGACCAATGAACAGTTCCATTTACCAAGACAGAGAATGCAGAATAAATATGAGGTTTGGGTGGGTGGGGCACCTTTAGCCACACTGAGTTCGAGATGCTCGGGAAGCATTTAGTCACAATGGTCAATAGGGGACATTTAGATCCCTGGGCCTGGAATTCAGAAAACAGGTCTCAGTGAAAACAGAAAATTGGGAGTTGATCGCTTTATATGTGGTAGCCAAAGACATGAGCATGTAACATTTTCAGGAAGAGTGTAGTTTTATTCATTCATTCATTTGTTCAGTCTTTCATTCATTCAACAAGTAAGTTCCACAGGAGAGGAACATTTGTGTTTTGTTTGCTGCTGAATTCCTGGGCCTACATAATAGGTGCTCAGTAACTATTTATTAAATAGATACAGCAACAACTGAGACTGTGCTAGATGCTAGACTTCCAATGATGAGCAAGAGCAACACTGCCTCCCGCAGTGAGCTTACCATCCGGCAATGAGGGCAGGTCATGAAACGCGGTAGCGTACGATGAAAGCAGCGGCGGGAGCATCATGCAGTGCTGTATCAACACTTCCTACAAGGACTTCAAATGACTTAGGAGCCACAGAAAACCTCTCGTAGAAAGAAATGTTCAGACTGAGAGGAGAGGACACTTGTAACGATCACATGTAAAGGGCAGGCAAAGAAAAAGGAATCAATGGAGCGATGCAGTCCGCTGCGCGCAGTGCTGCACAGGCCACTCCAGGTAAAGACGCAGCGCTGGGGAGGCCGCAGCGACCTTCGCCAAAACACAAGTGTGACATTACTCAGGTGCTGACCATTTCCCCCGCTGCTTTGATAGACAGAAGTTCTGCTAGTTTCACATCAAACACAGAAGCTGCTGGACAAAGAGATGTTTTATTCAGGGTCTGACCATGAGGCTGCAGTTCTATGCAGTCCACTAGTCACAGCCTCCCAGGGAAATGTAGAGTTCCTGGATTTTCTCTATGGCAGGTACTCCCTTTACTCTGAACATCTACATACTACATAATATAGAAAAATAGCATATGCTGTGTATTCTACTTAGAATATTTTACCTGGCCCCAATGTGACAAAATTCCTATTTATCCTTTCAAACTTGCTTTTCTATTATCTCTTCTTCCAAGCTTCCACTGACCTCCCGGATAGAGTTAAGCACCTTTACTATGGTACATGGTATATAGTTAAAATTATTCGGCTATATTACTATCACCTGAAGTGGCTTGTGCGTTTCCAGAAATCACAGCATATTAATCTTGATATCTCTCTAGTATACAGCAGACATATCAAAAACATTAGAGGAATGAACAAAGGAATAAAGGTAAAGAAGTGTCTGTTAAACTTCATGTGAGCTTTGGGCTTAGAATTGAAACAACATAGATGAACCATGTGGTTTTTAAACTAGCCAAGAGGATGGCTAAAAATACTGACTCATTAAAAATTTTAAAATGTTCCAATCTCACAAGATTTTCCCATCTGAAGCAAATATGCTTTCCGACCATGCCATACATTCCTCACATTCATTTCCTTTTCTCCCCTTTCAAAAAAACCGTACATGTCTTCTGACATGAACACTGAGATCTGAATAATACATCCAGTTTGGGATTCAATGACAATATATGCAGCTGAAAATGGACTGTTGGTACAATAAAAACTGATAGCGAGATGGGCTGATCAGCAGAGATGGACAAGAATTTCACATGAATGCTTACACTCTTTTATCAAGTTGTGATCTCTGCTGGAGCACAACCCACTGATACAAGGCTGAAATTTTCCTGTTAATTAAAAGAGAAATTTGTGGCAAATTCAGTATGAAGCTACAGTGTTTTCTAATGTCCGGATGATAGTAATCATTGGGGAGGAGAGAACTCTCTAACACAAATAGGAAAACTCAATGTTCTGGATACTGACAAAGGGAAAGAGGCGTCAAATGCCTCACACCCAGTTTCTTCTGAACTCAGTCAGTTTGAACAACAGCAACAAAAACATGAGCCATAGAAAGATATCTAGTTAGAGTAAGTGACTAGCTTATTTTAGAGTTTTCTGAGAATTACACTGTCTAGGTTGTTTCCTGCAGTTTCCAGACAAGATGGGGTAGAGACAGACTTGGACCTAAGATAATTTAGATTATCTTTTGCTCAGATCATTAGACACTGAGGTTTTTCAGGAAACCAACTACTCAGTAAAGACCCAAGGTTTACTTATCCAGCTTTAATGGTAAGGACACCAATTTAAAGGTTCGCATTCAGATATCCTAAAAAGCAGGCTATCAATGTGCTAGGCTGATCATAATTTTATTTCCCTAGAGTTTGCTTTTCACATAATACTCTATGCATGTACACTTTCAAGCATTCATGATAGATGTTAAAGACAATGTGGCAAAAACATTTCTATTGAAAACCATGCATTTTCTCTTGCTTCTAACCTGCTTAAAAATTTATCTTTTGTTTAAAGGTTCCATATTTCAGCTAGACCCAAAGGAAAAGTATTTCCTCCACTTGGAAGGCTGCTTTAAATCAATTCAGTCTTTTTGAGTTATAGGAACTGGCCTAGAATTGTAGGGGTGGGGGGGGGTGGTTGGGGAAGGCTGTTATCATGCCCCTACCCCAACCAAACATTACTTTATAAGGTGAGCTGTAGCAACAATGATTAAACACTTGAAAAGTTCCAATTTCAGAACGAGTAAACCCCTGACCATACAGACCACTGGAAACAGTCTAAGCTCTCTAGACTCTGACAGTGAATTGTATGTATAATACCTTGGGAAGCAGAGCTAAACATACCAAGCCGGGGCCTCCTAGCTCCAGCCATGAGGAACAGGCTTAAAGCTTCTTAGAGGGAAGTCATCTCATTCTGCTCCCTATCTTCAGGCAGAAGAGCTTCGTTCTTGTCATTAAATTAAAACTTGCCACAGACTATCAATATCAATATATATGATACTCCCGTCTCCTCAGACCTCTATATTTGTCTACTTGAACTATTTATGCTGCTATGTAAGGCCATTCATCTCTGAGAGGAAGTGTAAACTGAATTTAAGAGGTCCCTTAATCTTCTCTTTGCCAAACTAAGTAAGCCAGTGGCATTATGCTTTCCTCATATAGTTCATCTTACAGCTCTTATAATTTTTGTACTTGTCATCTTGCCTTTCTTCAGCTTTCTCATTAGAGTTCTCTTATTAGAGTCAGATAATACCATGACCTATTACACAATTAATATTTATCACCAGGAATAGGTATTTGAATTAGAGTATCTGAGGATGACTCAGTATAACCTCCACATGGGGATGGGACACTTCTAGGTGCTTTAAAGATATCATCATATTTGATTCTCATCAAAAGAAAAATAAACACGAAGTACTATTTAGTGCCCTTTTACAAGTACATCTGCAGCACAGAATGGTTAACAACTTACCCAAAGTTACTTTCCCAGTGAGCTAAGATTTAAAGTAAAGTCCTAGAACCATTAGAGATCAGTGTTTCTTAAAAAGTAATGTACATAGGAAGCACCTGTGAATCTTGTTAGACAGCAGATCCTGATTCAGTAGATCTGAGGAAGGGCCTCAAATTCCACATTTCTAACAAGCTTCTGAGTGATGCTGTGCTGGTCCGAGACCCACAGCATCTTTGAGTGTGCACAGCATCTCTAAGTACCCTTCCTCCTCCACATCAGTGGGAGGAAACCCATCCTCCTCCTTTATGGTGAAGCGTGACGCATTATTGGGCTCCTGTCCTTACTCCCTTTAATCCATCCTTAGAATATGGTGTTGCTTTTTCTCTTTGGTCACCTCCATTTGTTTTGGAAAGAAGCATACAGAAAATAAAATATGAGATGTGAAGTAACCCATTTTCCCCTTTAGAAGGAAGGAATAGTCTAGATTTTCAGAGCAGTATAACATTTCTATTGTGCCTTGCCACTGAAGTAATAACAATTAGCAAATATTACCTGTAGGGCTTGAGAATTTATATTGGGGGAAGAGCCCATAGAAAAAAATAAACAACCACATTTTTCCTCTTCTACTTTCAAATAGATAGCCATTCTCTACCTGCCCAAGCACACTTTTAAGCCTAAGTTTACAGTATAGCTTGTGAATTAAGTTTAACATAGCCAGACCATTAGCTATGGCCTTAGGGAACAGTATTCTCACCAGAATTGCATACACTTTTTAATGTGGTTGGAAAACTCGACCCAATATAATAATTCTCAGAAAAACTGAACAATTTCCATAACATAATATTCATTACTAGAGTGAAAAAGGAGAGTTCTTACAGAATGGGATCACACCTAACATTTTAAGGTTAAATTAGAAAAACTAGTAGGAATATATCATTTCTTGCCTCTTTGCAAATGACTGAGGCTACTGCTCACAAATGTAAATTACTACTCAGAGAAAAATTAAGTAACTCCTATGTGCAGGTTTATTATCTAAACTCAGCAAATGCTGTGACGACTGAAGGTAATAAAGCATTTTATGAAGAACTTCACTTCAGTGGTTCCTAATAATTGAGCTTCTTTGGACTGTTTAGCACAATGATATTTTAAAAACTGGTAAAAAAAAAAGATTATTTGTTTGACCCTCCATCAAGAAATATTATAGAGAAACAGCCCAAAACACTCAAGAAGAAAAGTTTGACATTCATTATAATCAAGGAGTTAGGTTTTTGCCTACTATGTTAACATTATTGATTTCTAAATAAATTAACCCAAAAGGCCACATTAAAAAAAAATCCCTGAGACCCAGGTTTTTATCTATATATGCTTAACAAAAGAGAACTGGATCTGTTGTAAAAGTCAAAAGTAATGAACAGAATAATGCTAATGATTTCTATATTATTTTTCTGTTTTAAGCAATTCCACTAGGAAGCAAAAATTTTCTTTTAGTCTCTCCCTAATGGTGATTTTGCCTGAAAAGTCAGTCTTAGCTAAATCAGTTTACCCAGGTCTGCACTGGGAGGGAAGAATACCCTCCTTTGGACTAACGTAGATGTACAACTACAATAGGTTAAGTTCAGGAAATTGACAATGCTAGTAGCCAGAAAAAAAAATTAAAAAAAAAAAAAAGTACAGTGTGACATCTGGTTCCAGACAAGGCATAATCACATATAAAACAAATATGATTCAGAAAGATGGAAAGAGGTGATACATTGCTAGAGACCTCAAAACCCAGGGAACAACACAATGGTGAGTTGCTCAGGTTTGTTTTTGCCTTATATACACTGGACTGGGTGTGGGAGAAGTCAATAATCCAGGAATGCCAATGGATACAGGAAAAAAAAAATCCAAGAGCAGCCTGCTCTTGCTAGCCAACAGAAGGGAAAAGGGTATCTTGCCCAGCAAAACAGAAAATGTTTAAACAAGAACTGCCTCACCCTAGCCAAATGCCGCAGAAAACATTGCAACCTCATCCCACCTCCATCAGCTAAGGCTAAGACTTCTAGTGTCCCTCTGCCCTACCCGCTTTCCTGATGAGGTGGTATCAGAGAAGACTGAGTGGGGAGCCAGTACTTTAGTCCCTATCTGATGGGGATGAGTCCATTTTCCACATCCTTTACCCTCCTGATTATCAGTAGAGGCCTCATTGGGAGCCTGCACCTCCAGTCCTATCTAGCTTTAATTAGGTGTCCTGCCCTGCTGTGGTGGTGTCAGAAGCAGCTGTGTATAAAGCAAAGAATTTCACAACATATCAGCAGTAACACTGGAGACCATTTGGGAAGCTCCTGCCCTTCAGCTGAGGGGGTATCAGCAGAGGTCTAGTAGGGAGTAGGGAGTAGGGAGTAGAATTCTTCCCCTCACCTCCCCTCAGCAGTAATGAGGTAACCACTTCTCCCTGGGTGTCAGAGGAGGTGGAGCATCCTTTTTCCCCACTGATATGATGTCAGAAAAGGTCTACTAAAAGAGATGATTTAAATAAAACTATACCATTACACCCAAAATGTCTCGAATACAACTAAAACTAACTTGTTGTAGCAAAAGCCAGAATAATCTCAACTTGAATGAGAAAAGATAATCGACAGATGCCAATACTGAAATGACACAGATGGTGGGATTATCTGACAAGAATTTCAAAGTGGCCATCATGAAAAGCTTCAATGACCAATTATAAACATGCTTAAAACAAATTTAAAAAGTCTCAGCAAAGAAATACAAAATATAAAAGTCAAATGAAAATTTTAGAACTAAAAAATAAAATAACAACAACAAAAAAAAACCTTTCTGGATGGGCTCCACAACAGAATAGATAGGACATAGGAAAGAATTAGTGAATGTGGAGCTAGAACAAAACGCATTATCCAATCTGACAATGAAGAGAAAATGGACTGAAAGAGAAAATGAACAGAGCCTCAGGGACTTGTGGAACTGTAACAAAAGATCCAGCATCTGTGTCACTGGAGTCCCAGAAAGAGAGCAGGAAGAGGGGAGATGGAAAAATATAGGAAGAACTAATGCCTGAAAATTTCCCAAATTTGGCAAGAAACATAAACCTACAGAATGAAGAAGCTGAGTAAACCCCAAACAAGATAAACTCAATGAAATCCATGCCAAGACACATCATAAATAAACTTCTGAAGACTAATGACAGGAAAATCTTGAAAGCAAGAGAGATGCAACATCTTATTTAAATGGGGAAAGATAGAATGACAGCAGATTTTAATTACAAAATATAGCAGGGGTGAGGAGAGAAAGAAGTGGCACATTTTTCAAATGCTGAAAGAAAAGACCTGCCAACCCTAAGATTCTATATCCAGCAAAGATATCCTTAAAAAAAAAAATAGAAGGGAAATCAAGAAATTCTCAGATGAATGACAACTATGAGAATTTAGATTTATTCTAAAAAAATGGCTAAAGATTATCTAAATAGGATGGAAAGAATTAAGGAATTCTGGAACATCAAAAAGGAAGAAAGAACAGAAAGAGTACAACATGAATAAAAAGACTTCCCCTCTTGTGTTTTCTAAATTATGTTTGACAGTTGAAACATTAATTATAATGTTGTCTGATGTGAATAAAGAAAAAAACTGAGAATGGAATAACTAGGGAGTAATTGCTTAAGCAAGTGCATCTGGAAGTAAAAACTTCACTCATTTTTAAGTGCATCTTATTTCACTGAAAAGGCAGATGGCCAACACGACCTGGTTAAACATGCCCAACTTCCTCACAACTCCCATCTCCACACATCATCCCCTCAAGTCTTGACATTCAATAAATGCTGAATAAATGAGTGAATAAATGAATGTTTTTGAAGACAAAATTCTCCATCTATGCTCCTGACTTAACCCTCTTCTGTATCATTTAGCCACTGTCCTATAAATTATTCTCTTTCTCAAGTTCTTAGTAGCTTTTGGCTCCATCCCATAAGCCTTTGACTAAACACACCATAAGAAAAGCCCTCATCAAAGACTTTCTTCTTAAGTGGCCTATGTCTCTCTCTCCTCTCCACCATTAGCAAAACTCTAAATGATTAATCTACACCCACTGTCTCCACTTCCTCATTTCCAATTTAAGTTTTGGCCCAACACAGTAAGTTTCCCTGTCCTGTCACTTTACATTGTTTTCTTGACAAATTCAGGGGTGTCCAACCTTTTGGCATCTCTGGGCCACACTGGAAGAAGAGTTGTCTTGGGCCACACTTTCAATACACAAACACTAATGAAAACAACAACAAAAAAATCTCATAATGTTTTAAGTAAATTTACAATATTGTGTTGGGCTGCATTCACAGCCACCCTGGGCCACGGTTGGACACCCCTGCGTGATCTATTAATTGTTAAATACAAAACCTGGTTTTGGGTTTTACCCTCCTTGCTAGCCATGTTCTCCCTCTTCAGATAATCTCTCCTCCCGAGTTCCTGGCCCGCTGTGCTTTCCCCTTACGGACTGCTCCTTTTCAAACCCCTTCCGCTGACTTTCCCTTCGTTCACCACCATTAAATGCAGATATGCCCTAAGATAATGTCCTACAACCTATTCTGTTTTCACTAGCTCATTCCATAATATTATATTCTACTACAGCTTCAAATTCAACATGTACACCGGTGATCCCCAAATTTCTATTTCTTAGCTATTCGAGAAAAGCAGTGTGACGTGCGGCTCTCTAGCAGTCCCACGTTACTAGAGTGGTCATTATCCAGTAGAGTACACGCACATATTAGGCACTATATGGCTTATAAAATGTAGGTAAAACAATTGGTAAACCTCCAACTTCTCAAATCATTTTCAGTATTTTCAAATCATGATGTTAGATTTTTATATTAAAATAACAAAAGTTAATGCTCCAGAAAAGTTTTAACACCTTACTACTCTTTACAGAATCATCAAAATGTTGTTGAACAATGTCACTTTATTATAAAAAAGGTGCTAATGTATACCATTTTCATTTGAAGGAAACACAAAATTTATTTTACTGAAGAATAATATTGCACTATTAGTTCCTGACTTGATTACCCTTTGAAGTGAATTCAAAATGACATATGGTATAACACAGACAAATTCAGTTAGGGTTACCTATATACAGTAAAAAAGAAATCACATTGAATAAAATTAAGGACTATATTATCCATCAAAATAAAATTTCTTCTTTTTCTCCAACTGGCATCAATAAGATTATAGCAATACACAGTTTTCTAACACCCAAATGAATTGTTTTCCAGTTCCATCTATACCACTTGTGCCATAATGGTTGAAAAATGACTAAAAAGAATGCAAAAATGCTAAATCCCTCCCCACATTGGTAAAATTACTAATACGACCCATTTATACCAACAGACTAAAGACTGCAAGTACTACTGGGTAACAGTTCGGAAGTATATAAACCATGCAGAAATGACAGACTGTGTTTAATTCAAGATTTGCAGATCGCCATGCAGCCATCAACAGGTATTAATGCTGAACACAAGTCATGGAAATTTCTCAGGAAAGGTTAATAATGAAAGTGGTTTTGTGCTCAAATAAATATTGCAAATGAAATTTTAGTTCCTTTACTCAAAGCAAATCTTTTATAATAGACATGTATTTACAGTTAGATTACAGTCACACAAGTGTTCATACAAGTGTTAGGTACCGGTTATCTGACACTCCCTTTGAACACATAAGTACCAAACAAACAAGTCAGGCACTCTGCCCCCCTTTCCCCTGGCACATTGTCAGCTCCTTCAATTTAAAAATAGGGTTTTATGGCCCTGGCTGGTGTGGCTTAGTGGATTGAGCGCTGGCCTGTGAACCACAAGCTCACCTGTTGGATTCCCAGTTGGGGCACATGACTGGGTTGCGGGCTAGTTCCCCTGGTGGGGGGTGCACAAGAGGTAACCGCACATTGATTTCTCTCCCTTTCCCTTTCTCTAAAATAAATAAATAAAATCTTTAAAACAAAATAAAAATAAAAACAGGGTTTTATGTACAGATGCCAACAGGCCATGACACCCGCACCCAGCAAGCAGTCTGTGAACAAATCCTGACAGGGCTCAGGGAAATAAATTTGCTTTGGCATTAGTACTAAGAATGCCTCATGGAATAAAATTTGAAATTGTTCTGTCTCTAGGAACTAGGAGAGGATTTTTAACTTTATGTTTTTGTCAATCCAATTGCCAGTGAAATCTCCCTTTTAATAAGTAGTAGGAGTCACAATAATGTTGCTGAAAACATTCGCTCCCCAGAATACAGACATAATCTCTCAGCTATATGCTCCAATTTCTATCATACACAAGAGATCGATTACAAATAAAATGCAAGCTCCACTGGGTGGCACAAGACTAAACCACAGGAAGGGTTACTTACTCCTACTACTAAAAATTATTCTGCCTTTTGTTTTCTCATTTAAAAATATATTTAGATTACAAAATTAAAACAAATAAAAGTAACACTGCATAATTTAACTGTCATTTTCTACCAAATTGCTTATAACTGTATCCATAAAATGATAATAATCTACCATATGTGCAGCTGCAAAACTAAAAAGCACTGGTCAATGCTGTTGCGAAATGTGAACCTACTACTCCCCCTGGTGCTTGTGCAGCTGAATTGCAATAAAATAAAAGTTTCATTTCTCCAAGAAGTGTGAAATTTCATATACTGTACTGTCAGTTCTGCTACAATGCTTGCTTTGAAAACATAAATTCATTTGAGTAAACTTGATGTATTAAGAAATAATTTGAACAAAAAGTTGAATTTGACCCATGAGAAACATTAGGTGTGGGCAGAAAACGGCACCCAGCTGATCCAAGCCCAGTGGGAACACACAACACACACCCACTCGCCTCACACCTCAGACCTCTACCAGCTATGGTGGTTCACCTGTGTCTAATGTTAAACTTTCCACCCAATCCCAGTAACTCATCTACCAGTTTACAATAACTCACAAATGGCAACCCTTTCAATGCATACTTAAGGTATGCAATGCACAAGCATACTTAAGGTATGTTCAAGAAAAAAGTGCTATATTTATTACAGTATTTATACATTTCTTAATTATTTAATATGTGAAACTGTGCTATCATTTTTACTAGGTTAGTTTTTTAAAAATGTTTCACTAATGAAGTTATTTGAGTGTTGGCCCCTAAGCCCATTTTTCCCATAACCCCTTTGGGGGCTTTCTTCTTTTTTTTTTGGCATGATATTGCATGTAGTGATTTTTAAGGAACACACATGTCTCCTTGTAGCAGAACTGTATAATAAACAGTAAAATTAAAATGCCTCTAATATATTTGTGTATAGGACAAGAGTGATTACAAAGAATTATGTAAATTTTATAACTTTAAAAAATGTATTTTATCTATTTCCATGAAAGTATTACTGACTTTTCCTACCTATCTCCTTTTAGAAAGATTCTCTCTTCAGTTATAGACCTTTATAACACTTCAGGAGGGACACATTTTATGTATATACCCACATTTCCCATTCAAGCTATTAATCATGCCAAGTAGTTTGTGCCACTGCTCTAATTTGACAACCAAATTCTTTCCACAAGTCTGAGGTGAGAAAAGGTCCAACTAACCCAAAGAACAGTCAGGATGATTCCTTGTTTTAAGTTCATATGTCATTCAAAAGTTGAATCGGTCAGAAAGTTGCATAAGAAAAATGAGCAACCCATTAAGGAGAGAGACCAGGTTCAAGGGAACACAAACAGCCCAAAGAGCTGTTCTCACGGATGATAAATGCAGTGACTTACAAGCCTTACATTTTTCTGAAAAATACCAGCATTGTATTCAGATAAAAGGGAAGTGAGACTAAATGTTTAGGAAATCATAAGCCTTCACCTAGTTGACACTCTTCATTATACTTAGAGCTTCACTGTCACATACCTCCCTCATCAAAGCACACTTTGGTATTAACGGTTTGTCTACATTGGGCTTAACCTTTCCACATTACAAACCTGCTCTAAACAGAGTAACACTGTCAGGCAGGAAGTCTGAAAATGTGGTCCACGGACAGTGGCCCCAGCACCACCTGGGAGCTGTAAGAAATGCACAATCCTGGAGCCCGCCCCAGAGATGGGCCCAAGTCTGCATTTTCTCGAGCCGACCAGGTGACCTACGTAGTCTGAGGAGTGCTGTCTAAACCATGGCAAACCTCCAGGCTCCACTTATGCCTGTCTTGCACTTCTACAGAGTTAAGAAAAGCAGTTTTCCTGCTGCCATAGTTGTGGCTCTTTCACAGTATATTAACTGGACTGCTCATTTAAAAAAACTCGCTATTTTGTTAGGCTTTTGAATCTTGTTATAACACTATCTATTTGGATCATATAAATAATGAATAAAACAAATCACCAAAGATGCTGGAATAAAACTGATTAAATACGACTAAATATTGATTCCTAAGTAGGCAGAGTTTCATATATATTTAAAACATAAAACACATTTTTGCCCCGGCTGGCGTGGCTCAGCTGGTTGGGGCATTGTCCTGTAACCGAAAGGCTGTGGATTTGATTCGGGTGTGTACAGGAGGCAGCCAACTGATGCCTCTCTCTCGCATGATGTTTCTCTCTATCCTTTCCTCTTTCCCTTCCTCTCTCTCTAAAAACAATGAAAAAAATGTTCTTGGGTGACAATTAAAAAAAATTAAAACATGTTTTTTTCATATGTACATGCAAACTAGTAGATATTTGTGCAAAACCCCCTAGCAACTCATGCTTAGGTCACATGCCTAGGACACATTTCATTAATCAGATAAAAAGCTTCCAAAACTACACAGTGTTCATCTTTTCTCCCTCAACTGGATATAAAAGTCCCATACTGACTCTCTTAGTTATAATAAATTAAAATATACAGAAGAAAAGGTTTAATAATGGTTCCTTTATAAGATTTGGTGTGATGGGACATTTTTTTTGTTTCCCTTTTTCTTCGAGTTCATTGCTGAATATACTACCTTATATTGCTGAATATTCTAATGTATGGATATACCAGTTTGTTTATCCATTCACCTATTTGTGGATATTTGGGTTGTTTCCAGTTGTTGGCTATTAAAATCTAAGCAGCAAGAATGTTATATACAAGTCTTAGCATGCACATATACTTTCATTTCTCTTGGGTAATTACCTACGAGTAGAGTAGCTAGGTTTCTTGGTTAAATTTTTAGACAAAAACAGAACTATTTTCCAAAGTTGCTGAACCATTTTATACTCGCATTAGCAGTATAGGAATGTTTCAGTTTCTCTACATATTTGCCAACACTTGGATTGGCTGGTCATTTTAATTTCAGACATTCTAATAGGTGGGTAGTCATGTATAATGGTGGTTTTAATTTATGTTTACCTGAGATTTAACACCTCATCATATGTTTATTGACCAAATATTTTCTTTAATTTTTTACTGCTTTTAAAAATATATTTTATTGATTATGCTATTACAGTTATCCCATTTTCTCCCCTTTGCTACCCTCCACCCAGCATCCCCATACCCTCCAGCAATCCCCTGCCTTAGTTCATGTCCTTGGGTCATGCATATAAGTTCTTTGGCTACTCCATTTCCTATACTTTTTTTTTTAACATCCCCTGTCTGTTCTGTACCTACCAACTTGTACTTCTTAATCTCAGCAACTTTCCTCCATACTCCCCCTTCCCCCTCCCAGCTGGTAATCATCCAAATGATCTCCATATCTATGATTCTGTTTCTGTTCTGCTTGTTTTTTTGATTCAATTGTTGACAGCTGTAAGTTTATTGCCATTTCAATGTTCGTACTTTTGATTTTTTTCTTAAATAAGTCCTTGTAACATTTCATATAATAATGGCATGGTGATGATGAACTCCTTTAGCTTTCTTTTCTTTACCTTGTCTGAGAAGCACTTTATCTGCCTTTCAATTCTAAATGATAGCTTTGCTGGATAGAGTAATCTAGGTTGGAGGTCCTTGCTTTTCATCACTTTCAAAAGTTCTTGCTACTCCCTTCTAGCCTGAAAAGTTTCTTTTGAGAAATCAGCTAACAGTCTTATGGAAACTCCTTTGTAGGTAACTATCTGTTTTTCTTTTGCTGCTTCTAAGATTCTCTCTTTATCTTTAAACTTTGGCATTTTAACTATGATGTGTCTTGGTGTGGTCCTCTTTGAGTCCATTTTGTTTGGGGCTCTCTGTGCTTCATGGACTTGTATGTCTACTTCCTTCACCAAATTAGGGAAGTTTTCTTTCATTATTTTTTCAAATGAGTTTTCAATTTCTTGTTTTCTCCTTTCCTTCTGACACCCCTATGATTTGAATATTGGTATGTCTGAAGTTGTACAATAACCTCCTTCCCCATCCTCATTTTTTGGGGTTCTTTTTTCTTATCGCTGTTCTGATTGAATGTTTTCGTTTCTTCCTTGTGTTTCAAATCATTGATTTGATTCTCAGCTTTATCCATTCCATTGTGATTCCCTATAAATTTTTCTTTACTCATTTAATATTATCTTTATTTCTGCCTAGGTCTTTTTTATGCTGTTGCAGTACCCAATGAGTTCCTTGAGAATCCTAATAAGCAGTGTTTTGAACTCAATATCTGATAGATTGCTTATCTCCATTTTGTTTAGTTCCTTCTCTGGAGTTTGTTCTGTTCTTTCATTTGGGCCATAATACTTTGTATCCTCATTTTGGCAGCCTCCCTTTCTTAGTAGTGTGGCCTAATGTAGAAAAGCACACCTGTAAGTTGGAGGGGTAGAGCCTTAGGTAATTGCCTGGGTGGGGCAACCCATGTCAACCAGGTTGATGGAGTCTCAGATATGGTGCCACAACTCTGTGGCTCTGTGTGGGAGAGGGCTGAGGAAGGGGACAATGGCTGCTACCTGGCCTGTGCAGCCTGGGAGGAAGCTCTTCCCTGGCATTCATCCTGATGCCAGACACTTCAGTTTCTCCCCATATGACACTGGTGCCCTTCCAGCTGCTGTCCCAGTCCTGGAACCCAGAGGGAGTGAGTCTGCCTAAGTCCTAAGTCCATTGCAGATCCTTTAAGAGGAGATGCCTGAGAATCCCAGTTTCTTATGCTGCCCCAAACCCCACTAGTTTTTACAGCCAGAAGTTGTAGGGACTTATCTTCTTGGCACTGGAACCCTGAGCTGGATGGTCTCGTGTGAGCTTAGGATCCCTGACTCCTGAGATATTCCTCCTAATTTTTACCTACCACATGTGGGTGTGGGATCACTCATTCTGTGTCTCTACCCCTCCTACCGTTCTGAATGAATGTGACTTTAATTCCTTGGTTGTTGGACTTCCATACAGCTTGATTTTCTGATGATTCTGAGTGATAGTTGTTATGTAGTTTAGTTGTAATTTTTGCTGTGGTTGTGCAAAGAGGCAAACTGTGTTTACCTACACCTCCATCTTGACTGGAAGTCTTTGATAGGATATTTTATCACAGAATTCTCCTGAAAATCTTGTCTGGGAAGCACTTCTCAGAGAGCTAAGAAATTCTGCTTTGTTTTTCTTTCTTACCCTCAATTTTTGACTGAGTTCCTAATGCTCCACCATTGAAGTCTACAAGTCTGTCATCTGAACACTTCAGACGGTACAGAACACCTCAGATTCTTTTTTTCTTACCACATGGTGAATGCCTCAAAATATGCTATAGAGCTAGATTCCCACATTTACTGCTGAATTTCATTTCTTTTTCATGGCTTTTAAGTAGTGTAAATGTCAGTTACAGACATCTCAAGCTTTTTTCTAATGCAAACTGAAGGACTGATTATTGCAAATGTTTATGGTCATTGAGGTTTCTAATATGGTTTGTGTTGTAAAGACAGTAACAGGATCACCATAAACTTACTTTGAATAAAAATTTCTTTTGTTCATATATTACATATATTTTTCTTCATGCTCCTTTGAAGATGTAAAATAAATTGAGAGAATAGGTTGGATCATGGATAGAAAGTAGGGAAAAGACTATTACATTTAAATGTATAGGATTTAAATCTTTTATAACTGATTTTGTTAAATTATATATCACACTTTCTATGTAATATAATATGCAAGGTGGAATTCTATGAAGAAAACACATCTTATAGAGAATACAAAATTGTAAATAAACTGTTAAATGTTAAGATAAATAAAACTAAAATTTAGAAAAATAAAATAGCTAGGCTCGGTAATCTTAAAAAGATTTATGTCACAGCATACATTCCTTAAAGCAAATGTTATTTTGCAAAAAACATTGCAAAATAGCAAATTATTGACCACTTTCTTTCTGGTTTAATAATCTGGAGTGTAAATTGACATTTTACAATCCTAAAAATCAGAAAAAAGCAAATCTTCAAGTACATGACAGATGAGCTACCTCATGAGTGAGGCCAACGAAAACCAGAAGTCCTCTTACTACTTGCAAAAGAAAAGGTCAGGAAGATGAACTGTTTTTATAAATCCAACTCCTAACCAAAGACCTCCTTATCACTTGGGGTTTTGGCCCATTTCTTTTTCCTCCTTTTTGCCTTTTTCTTAGGTTGATGTTGGATAAAAGAAAAAAAAATCCATGGTGACAGTCTTAGTGACTTCCCTGATTTTGGAATATGTACAAACAATGGAGAAATATACTGAATGACATAAAGACATTATTAGGCAGCAAAAACTAGTAACTATAGTAAAGTATAGGGTCCTGACCCTGGAAAGAAATTATTTTTACTTTAATACAATTATTGTGAATTGCTATGGAATTATGTGAAATTGTTATAGCGTTTAAGTTATACCATAATATTCAGATTCATTTTGAATGGCATACTCTATTTATCCTATGTTTAAAATGGAAGAAGAATCAAGGCAAAAACAAGTGGCCAATGCTCTTATCTGATTTAATCAAACAGTAGCACTAATTAGAAGTAGGTTCCATAGCTAAATGCAGAGCACAATAGGAGATTCATTCTTCTAATATCACAGAATCAAGTCATCTTGATGCACAACTAATCTAATTGCATACCACACCTTACCTCTTTGTAGGCACTCAAAATGCCTATTAAAGAATATGCTCCTACCCATTCATTTCAGCATTGTTACTGTTATTTTAAAAAAAATATTTTAAAACCTACTACTACTAGATCGAAAATTAGAAAAGCAGTTATATATGTGAAGTATTCCTTTTTAGAACTATTTAATTCATGTATAAAAGACATATGATTAGAAGAGAGGTCTACCCTGCTTAGAATGCAAAAAGTTGCTAGAGAATGCTATTACACCAACAATAAGAAATAGCCAGTTAATCTGTAGAATATAATTTTGTAGGCCCATCAGAATTCAAGACACAAGATAATCAGATGAACTGAATTCCAAAGGTGACAAGCCTCACTAAAGGGAGACAGGACACAGAACCCAGAAGAGAGTGTGGTCATTATAAAAGGCATACAAGAGGAAAACACAATTTTAGCAAATTATTAAAGGCTGAGTGTAGGCTAGTATGACAGCTTACACATCCCTGGGAGCACCAGACACAAGAAGAGTAAGCACTCTCTCACTAGATCTTTTTCACAGGCTCTGACCCAAGGCTTATAAGAAATAATGAGGGTGCAGCAAGAAACCTAAGAGAGTCCTTGTCAGCGGTGCATGTGAATAACACTCTGCCCATGTTATGGACCCACATCAATCACTCCTGCCCTACCTATACCCAGGGACCAGGAACATTAGGAAAAACCTGTCAGTACTCCAGAATCCACACTGAGCACAAGGAGCACAAGAAGCCCATCACCAGGAAAATGTAATCTCCAGTGCACTGAAGCCAGCCACAGTGACAACAGAGCCCAAATTCAATTCAACTATTAACAAGAATGACTCAAACTGCACACTAACTGCATGCCTGGTAGAAAACAAGAGGTGCTCATTTCTGAGCATAAGTACTATTTATTTAGGTCTCTACTGTTCTTTAACACACAATGTCAGGTATTAAATAAAAAATATAGAATTATTTTGATGGACTTATGAAACTGGGTACAGTACAGGAATCAACCTGAAAATAAGGTAGCAGAAATAAAACATGAAGATAAAAAGAACAAAGCATTCCCAAATCTCCGATACCATATCAAATATGTGTTACCAGAATCCTAGAGAGAGACACAAGAGAGAAGGAACTAGAAGGAATATCTGAAGAGATATTTAATGGTCAAAAGCTTTGCAAAATTAAACAAAACAAACCACAGACCAAAGAAGCCAAAAGAACTCCAAGCAGGATAAACACACATACACAGACACATCTAGACATATAATAGTCAAACTGCTAAAAACCAAAGCCAAAAAGAAAATCTTGAAGAGATTAGAAGAATTTTTGAAGTACTGAAATAAAAGTATATCACAAGAGCAACAATAGTCCACATTTGTGATTTGAGAATTACAAATAATACAAACAACAGGTATACCTGAGCACTTAATACATGTCAGACACTGTTCTGAGTGTTACAAAACCCTTTAAGGTACAATTAACATTTTATTTTATAGATGAAGAAACGGACATACTGTACAAAGAAGTTAAGTAAATTGCTGCGGATCACAGAATCTGTGGAACTGGGGCTCATATCCCAGCAGTGTGGCACCAGTCCATGCTCTTAATCATTACCTGTTCTGCTTTGGTCATGATCTTTATCTTTACCCCATTAAGGTCCTACAAACAACTGACACCTCACCCCACCCCCAACTGCTCCATCTGTGCTTCTAAAAGAGTAGCAATTTCAAATGTAAGGAAGAACAGAAACGTTTCTATCCCTGCTGGGGTTGGCCGTGAACGCTAGCATAGTTTTCACATTCCTTTAAAATTAAGCATTTCTAGACAACAGGAAACCAGAACTTGAACTATACTTTATGAATGTATTTTTTATGCTGACTTGCATCTACTTGTTTTTATCAGGGAACTCCCATTACAAACCACTTCTCTCCTTTCTCTCCTTTAAAGGATAGTGAAAATAATCATATCAAGACAGTTATTACTATTTTTAAATTATGTCTGCACACTGTAGGCATAACACTGTGACAAGTTGTTTTGTCAGTGTTACGATTAATTTATTTTTGTAAGCTTTTTATTTTAGAATAATCTTAGATTATTACAGAAAAGTTGCAAAGATACACTACAGAGAGTTCCTATATACCTCTCATTTAGTTCTAATTATTTATATCGTACATTACAATGGTACATTTGCCACATCTACCAACCTTGTTGCATTACTGTTAACTAAAATCTAGACTTTATTCAGATTTCAATTTTCCTTTACTGTCCTTTTTTCTGTTCCACAATCCAGTTCAGGGTGCATTTAATTGTCATGTTTCCTTAGTCCTCTCTAGCCCATGACAGTTTCTTAATCTTTCCGTGCTTTTTATGACCTTAGTAATTTAGAGAAACAATGGCCAGGTACTTTTGTAGAATATTCTCAATTTGAGCTTCTCTGATGGTCTTCTCATGTCAGGAGAGGGTTATGGATTTGGGGGAAGAATAGCACAGAGGTAAAGTGCTATTCCCATCACTTCATAGCAGGGGTACATGATGTTGCACTTGACCACTTGGTTAAGGTAGTGTGTGCCAGGTCTCCACTGTGATGATTTTCCCTTTCTATACTCTATTCTATGAGTGTAAGTAAGTGAATACAGCCCACCATCAAGAGTGGAGGATGGGAATTAAGCTCCACCACCTAGAAGAGGGAGTTACCTATATTTATTATCTGAAATTCTGTAAGAAAAAGTTGTCTCTTCTCCCTCATTTGACTAAATTATGTTTAAGTTATTGTTTAATATGGGATGGGCATAAAAGTATCAGATATAGTAAGTGTTAATAGCTGAGATTTTATTCTTTAAAGCCAAAGAACAAGCCCACATCCCACTTTTCAGCCCAACACTACCAAAAAAGAACCAAATTTAAAGTATCACAGCTGAGTAAACAATTTTGCCCAGGGCATTTGTATAAAATTAATACCAGGAAAGAAGCAAAGCTCACCCAAGGTATGCTTTGAATAGAGGAATATGGAACAGGACTGTTCTTCAAATCACTGTGAATCATTCCTATTTTCTCTTTCTCTCTCTCCACCCCAAGCCCTGCCTCCCCTCCCTCTCTCCCTTTGGGGGTGTGGAGGGTGACTAGGATGGAAGGAAGAAAAGGAAAAGAGTGAAATTGGTGTTCCCTTTTCCTATTAATAACATGCCTGGTTTTAAAAAGATGCCTGCTGCTGCCATCCGCTATTAGGAATTACATTTCTAGAGGCCAAGAAAGGCATGATAACCAAATATATTAAAATAAGAATCTCAAATTATTCTTGATTAGGCTATAAATAATTTCTCATTTCCAATTAATCTGCTCTTCATCCAATTGGACCGCAGGGAACTGAAACCCTTGAGCAAGGTGCTCACTTCATAGTGAAATAAATGTGAAAATGCTTAGGAAACCCCATATCCAGAAGACCTGCTCTCAGAAGCTACAAAAGCTGAGAGTTTTAGACAATAACAACAAAAACAACTAATAGAGGGAAAAGTTCAGAGAACTCCTAAAAGAGGAAAAAATCAAAGAGGAAAAAGAGTGAGAGGAGAAAGAAGAGGAGAAGAAAACTAGACAAAATGAATGTTACCTGCAAAACCAACCATTTCAAAGAAATCGTTTCTAAGAAATATACAAGAATCAATAATTTTTTGTCAAGGCTAAACTGCTCCTAATCAGTTTGAATATATCTAAGGAACAGTGATCTGTATGTACAGTGCAAAATAAGGCTCCAAACTCTTTAGTGTATTCTAGATCTTCCCAGGAAGAAGGTGTTTACTCAGTGGTCTGTAAAACACCACTATTCTATTTCTCTTCCTCATTCAGCCCAGCCCCTCCTCTTTCTTGGCTCATTACCTCCACTGTTCATACAATTTCAATGTTCCTCTACAATCGCTAATATTCTACCAAGATACATCTTTATGTCTATTGCCTTTATTTACCTGAAATCATCCCTCCCATCCCCTTACCTTAAATTTAAATTAAATATAGATTTTGCCTAAAAGTAATCATAATTCTATAAACTTTAAATATAACTTAATTAACAACATACTTTTTCTTGTAATCCCTCACTGATCTTAATAACAACACCATGCTGTATTATTATCTTACAAATGGAGGAAGGGGAACTTACATGACTAAGGGCCAACAACTCTTTAAAATTCACCTCAAATAAAGAGCTGAATTCACTTGATGATTTAGCATACTGCAGTTACTGGGTGCCAAATCTGGGCTATAGGGAGGCTGAGCCAGCTGGGTGATTTGATGTTTCACCAAAAAACTCTGCATAAGATGTGATACATGAGCAGGCGCATTGTTGTGATAAAGCTGCCCATCACCAGTTGCCCATAGCTGCAGCCTTCTGAATCATCTGAATAGTTTCTGTGGAGGAATGTTTAAGCTTAATGCAAAATTTAATGCAGGTTCGTTGCTCTATTTACACAGTCATTTTGAATGCGATGACCACACAGTACATAGTACAGGTGCTTGTTCAAGACTGTCTAGCACCCCCACTGACTAGTACAGTGAAGTCATCCTTGTTCACACATGCACATTCCAGTCCGATCTCCTTGGCTGCCAGGTTACATCAATGTTGTACAAACCATCCTGATTACATTAACAATGGCTGGACTTTTTCTGGACAGGCCTTGAATTCTGATGACTCACAAAAGCATACAGATGGTCCTGAATTTTATTCTCAAATCCAGATTCTTATATTAATCTAATTGAGCTTATCTTCAAAGTTAATATGGCCAAAATCAAATTCATAATCTTTTCCCCCCTTTAAAAACTTTTTTCTCCATATATGCCTATGCCATCTACCTAAATGCCCAATCCAAAAATCAAGGTCATCGATTACACTGGCTCCCACAATAAATCCTCATGCCCTTCTATTCTAAATAGCTGTCAAGTCTGTCCTGTGTTTTCTATCTTCAGACCTCTGATTCAGCTCAGCCTGCAGCATCTCCCTCATCTGGTCTACCTGTTTATTGTACAGTAAGTGTCTGAACACTAATCTCCCCCTTTCAATCTATTCTTTATACAGCATCCAGAAAAAATTCTATTAAAACACCAATCAACTTGTTGACCCCCTATCTTCAATAATCAAAATCAAAAACCCCTACCACCGACCCTGGCTGATGTCCCACAGGGTGAGTCCCAGTGCTGTAGCTATTCAAAGCACTCAATGACTTGGACTAAACCTACCCTTCCAGCCTCCTTTCCCTCCGCCTTGCCTTTGCAACCTACCATCTCATCACTGCAACCTACACTTTCAGTGAATCAAACTCCTGAAGCTTCCTAAACACACTGTGAAAGTGCTGCCCAGCAGAACTTTCTGTGATGACGTAACGTTCTATATCCACTCTATACAGTGCCGCTCACGTACAGGTAATGGAACTTGAAATGCGGCAAGTGTGACTAAGGTACTGATTCTTTTATTTTGTTCAACTCTAATTAATTTAAATTTAAACTATGACATGTAGCTAGTGGCTACCATATGAAGCAGTGTAGGTCTATGCTCTCTTTGTCTATGTTGGGACATGTGCCTCTGCCCAGAATGTTCCTTTCTTTACCCCTTACTTGCTGGCACGGTACTTTTCTATTTGTCCTTCAAGTCTCACCTTCAAGTCTCAACTCAATGACTGTTTTATTACAAAGTCTTCTTTGCTCCTATCAACTCCCATAACAGTTTACACTACAAAATAATAATAAAAGAATAAGGTACCATTTATCATACCATGTTATTCTTTCAAGACATTTATAGTGTTTGTTATATGTTAAATGCTGTGCACGACACTGACATCACAAAGAGTCACAATTTTGCAATGACTTATTGCTTACAAAAAATAAATTTTGTATCACAATTTATTGCGTATTAGGACAAAGAAGTGCCAAACTATGTGAGAGGTGCTATGCGGGAAGTACCTGCCTACATGGATCTTTGGACAATGCCATGCCCTTTTCACATGCTTTTCCTTTAGTTTGGTACTCCCTCCTTTGCCTTCTCTACCTGACTAATTTCTTTGTGCTTTAAGATTCAGAGCAAGAGTCACTTCCTCTGGGAGGTCTCCCTTGGTCCCTATTAGCCTCTGCTCTGCTCTCTGAAGCCATTCCCTGAAAATACCTTCACCACATTGCCCTGCAGTATCTCGTTCGTTTCCCCCGTACAGTCCATAAGACAGTGCCTAGGACATAGCTGGCACTCAAAAACTGTTTGCAAAATATATGTCTACATACCGACTAAGAGAGAGATTACCAATTAACATTATTCTTACTTTCACTTCTGCCAATAACATATACAACTCTCAGCTTTCACTGAGCCTTATAAGGCAGGTTTATTTCTTTGGTAAATGGACATATTCTGAAAGACCTACAAGTCATGTCAAGCTAAACACATCCAAAACTTATTTAAATTATCCAACCCCCCCCCCCCAAAAAAAAAACTACCTGAACCTTGTCTTGAGTCCCTGCCTCTTCAGGGGACCAATATCTACAAGGAAAAAAAGGTTTTAAGCATTTGAAACCAAGTACAATAAGTGTTCCACGTGGCCCATTTTTACTCAAAACACTACAGTCACTTATCACTATTTTAATCTTGCACCATTTTTCTTCGTGAATCAAACTGAACAACCTAAGAACTGCACAATGGCCATTTTATGATTTTGGTCATATATGCTCAGAAGAGCCTTAAGCCAAAAAGATAGTCATAACTTTGAAACTTTTTCAAAGAGCAAAACCAAAATTACTAAAAAGCTTCTAATATACCACTTATTCTTTCTTCTCATATTCTGCATAATTCCTATACATTAAACAAATGAAAACAAAACAACAGGAAAAAAAACCTTAGGGATAATAAAAGAGTCCCACCAAAAAACAAGTATTTCTTGCACTGAATTAGTAAAAGCAATTATTTATGCATGAAAGTAAAGAGTCGTGAATCAACTTAAAATGATTTGGAGTTCTACCTTCAACTGCCAGCCTTGTTTCTTAAGTGGGAAAGTATACAGTCTTCCCATTGAAGTATGAGTGCAAATTTTTCATAAATACCTTACAACAGACTGAGAAATTCTATTTTGTTTCTAGTTGTCAGAGACATTTATAAGGGATGTTGTATTTCATCATTTTTTTCATCTATTGAGATAATCACAGTTTTTTTTTTTTTTGCTTTTGGTTAAAATGGAGAATTACACTGATTTTTGAATGTTAAACCAATCTTGCATTTTAGAAAACATTTGGTCATGATATATTAGAGAATTTTTTATACTGTTGGATTTGATTTGCAAATACTCTGTTGAGAAACATCCTCTTCTCTTCCATTTTCAGAAATAGTTTGTGGAGGACTGTGTGCAGGGAAGAGGCCTGTTTTGTGACTGGCCTTTGGCTGGCTCTTGGGAACTTAACTCTTAGAATGTTCTGATAAAGCTATTTTGCACATTTGGAGTTTTGAACTGAACTGTACCGATCAGTCTAACTGTCTAGATAGTTTGTGAAAGCAATGTGATTTATAGTAAACACCTGCTTTTGGTAACAACACTCTCGGTCATGCTGGCACTGGGTGACTGGACCCCAGTGAAGGCCTTGCAGGAGGTTAAAGAATCACTGGAAAGCAGAAGGCTGAACAATCAACAGAGCTCATGCAGGGAGGGGATGCAAACACACAGCTTTCCCGTCACCAGAACAGAGAAACTATGAGTCACACAAGTGTTTGACAGGGTCCTCAGAGAGGTCACACTCAACATGGGGCGAACATGGCCCTGGAATAAAGGCTGATATGGATACACTGTAATAATGCTTAAAAACAAGATTCAAAAGATACAACTTGATTCCAAATAACTTCTTTTAGTGTCTGAGTAACAACCCAAACTTTTTATAATCTACAGAAAGTAAAACAAATTAAGGTTCACAGGGCGAATGCTATATTATACTTTGCAAAGTTCCTTTAATAAGTAGTACAGTATTAACTCTAAGTAGATTTTTATAAAGTGCGTATTGTAACCTTGCAACAACCAATAACCAGTAATGCAAAGTGGCAAAACAAAATTTCAATAGAGGAATCAGTATAATATTCTGAATATTCAACTGAAAAAAACAAGGCAGGAAAGGAGCCCTGGAAAACATGATATACAGTAAAACAACAGCGAAATGGAAGACCTGAATCCAACCATATTGAAAAGCATGTGCAATAGACTAAGCACTCGTGATAAAAAAAAAAAAACACTGTATACAAGAGATGCACTGGAAGAAAGACCCACAATAGGTCATAAGTATAAAGGATGGAAGAAGATAGGTCATGCAAAGAGTAAGATGAGACAGTTGTTATGATCATATTAACATCAAAATAGACTTCAAGATTGTAAGTATTACCATAGACACAGAGGGAAATTTCACAATATTCAATAAATGGGTAAATACATCAAGCACATAATATACACCGTATTTTCGGACTATAAGACGCACTCCCCATTTGGGAGGAATAATGGTTGTTAATGCTGCTGTTGAGCTCTGTTTACATTTACATTGGTGAAATATTATGTTATTTATGTTATTAAATATTTTACCATATTTTTTGCTTCAAAACTTTTTTCCTATTTTCTTCCTCTAAAACCTATGTGTGTCTTATGGTCTGAAAAATACGGTCTATGTGTATATATACACACATATATGTGTGTATGTGTGTGTATACACATACATATATATAATAGCATAGCTTTAAATGATACCATGAAGCACCTTGATCCAATTATGATTACAGTTTAGAAAATACTACTCTGAACAACTATAAAATATATACAGGGTCCAGCAGAAATAACTCCTACTCGAGTGTGGT
The DNA here is from genome assembly GCA_004027475.1 of Anoura caudifer. Taxonomy (NCBI): domain Eukaryota; kingdom Metazoa; phylum Chordata; class Mammalia; order Chiroptera; family Phyllostomidae; genus Anoura; species Anoura caudifer. Next base: position 69,845 of record PVKU01007373.1, read on the forward strand.
TGGTAGGGTAATAATATGGGTATAATAATTTATAGTTTTAATTTGAACATTTCACCTAAAATGTCATATGCGTGCTTGAGTGTGATATTTATTATGCTTATGATTTTGTAATACAAGATTCTGTAATAAAAAAGGGGAGTTATTTGTGCCGGACCCTGTATATTCTTTTCTTCCCTGACCAGTGTGGGTCGGATGGTTGAACTTCGGTTCACAAAGCAAAGGGTTGACAGTCTGATTTCTGGTCAGAGCTCCTGTCTGGGCTGCGGGTTCAATTCCTGGTCAGGGTGTGCACCAGAGGCACCTCTGATCAATGTTTCTCTCTCACATTGATGTTTCCCCCTCATTCTTCCTCCCTCCTCTTCTCTTTAGAAATAAATAAAATCTTTTAAAATTAAAAAAATAAAAATAAATAGAAATAAAAAATATACGCATATTCTTTTCAATTGGATGTAGAATATTCATTAAGATATACCAGATACTGGGCTGTAATACAAGTCTCATTAAATTTTAAATGGCAAAATTATACAGAGTATGTTCTCTAAGCATGAAGTAATTAAGTTAGAAATCAATAACAATCTACTTCTAAATAACTCATGTATTAAAAAAGAAATTTTAAAACATTAAAAAATATTTCAAATTGAAAGATAACACAAAAATCGTATTTCAGAAATTGTGGAATGCAACTAAATCAGAGTTTAAACTGATATTTATGTTTTTAAATACTTATGTAAAAATGAAAGTCTGAACAAAAATGATCCACCTTAAGATGCTAGAAGGTGATTAGCAAATTAAGTCCAAAGTAAGTGGAAGGAAAGAACACATATAAGAACAGAATTCAAGTAAACAGAAAACAGATATGATAAAAAATTAAGAATGCCCAAAGTGCGCTTCTTGAACATTAATAAAATTAACATGACCATTACAGAAAAGAAGAAAAATACTAATTGCCCATATCAGGGAAAAAAGAGGAGGTATCACTAAATATATTATACAAACCAAAAGGAAAATAAAGGGAATCACACTTCCTGCAATGATGAAATAGTTTAGTTTTCTAAAATACTTTGTTTTGAACCAATCCTTCCATAGATAACAATTTAAAGCTCCAGACATAAAAACTCTACATGTGAAAAAACAATTATCTCAAGGCACTGAAGGTTAACCAGAAGCAGGAAAACAGGGAGGGGAACTGCAAACTGGAAGAGGGAAACACTGGGTTAGTTTCCTGTTTGTATGGCTTTTCACTAGAGTGCAAGCCCCATAGCAAAGAACTCCGTTCCCTAACTGAGGTCAGGTCACTGGCCATACTTGTTAGTTTCGGTTCTGGAGTCTCTATTCCGTCACAATAATCTATGGACGTGTCCTTTTGCAAGTACTGCACTAGATTACTCCAGCTGAACTTGGTAGGGGAAGTCCTCCAACTTTTTTTCTTCCTGTGAAAAATTCTTTTAGATATTCTAGCTCCTTTAACTTTCCACATAAATTTTAGAATCATTTGTCTATATCTACAAAATGTTGCTGGGAGTTTGATAGGGACTAACATTCCAGAATAATTAACATCTTCACTATTTTGAATTGTCTACTCCATGAACATAGTTGTTCTATTTATTTAGGTATTCTCTGATTTTTTTCATTAGCATTTTGTAGCTTTTAACATACAGATCCTATGTATACTTAATACCTAATTGTTTTATTTGTGGGGGGAGATACTGTAAACGGTGCTGTTTTTAAAATTTTAGTTTCTAATTGTTCCTTGTGATACATATTTGTATATTTTTAACTTATTTGATAGTTCTAGGAGTATGGCTCTTTTTTTAAAAGATTCCTTGGAATTTTTATGAAGACAAGCAAAGTATTTGAGCTCATTATCTCTCTCTTGCGTGTGTGTGCTCTCTCTCTCTCTCCCTCCTCCCTTTCATCTCTCTCTAAAAGCAATGAAAAAAATGTCCTCAGGTAAGGATAAAAAAAAATCCCCAAAGATGAAACTACAGAACAATTAAGTAATTCATAGCAAAAAAATTAGTAACTACACAACAAAACACCGTGAGAATCAGCAAAAAAAACAGACAGCAGACACAGACTTACAAAGGAATCCTATTTTGGAATTATCCGTCACAGAAAGTAACCATAGTTAATATGCCTGCTGAGAGAAAAAAGAAACATGAAAAAAAAAAAAAGGAGAAAAGGACAGAAAACAATAAAGAATGCCCAAACAGATTTGAGATCCAAATAAACTGTTTAGCCATAAAAATACAATGAAATGTAAAATTTCAATGAAATTGAATTTTACATTGTATTTAACTCAGCACTTAGACAGTAATAAAAAAGAGAAATAGATTATAAAAGAGATCTGCAAAGGTTAGCCAAAATGCTGCATAGAGAAATGAAGAGATGAAATAAAAAAAAAGTTGAACAGATAGGAAGGATAAGATGAAGTGATGTAAAATATATCTAGAGTTTCCTGAAGGCAAAGACTGAAGAAAATGGGCCACAGCAATATATAGGGAGATAATAACTAAAAATTTCTCACTAGCAATGAAAGACAAACCAACAGTGACTCAAGATAACAAATGAAATCTTGAGCAGGTAAACAGAAGTAAACAGAAGAAAACTCATTCTTAGAGTCATTACAATGAAACCAGAGAACAAAACAGACAACGAAAAGAGGACTGAGAATTATGAAAAAAGATTGCTGTCTGAGAACAAAACTGGAAGCCACAAGACAGTGAAATGATATATTAATGAGTTGGCAAATGTAACTATCAACTTAGAATTTTAAGAAAGAAGATAAAATAAGAACATTTTTTGGACAGAAATGTAGATGAACACCAGGAAATTCTCACAAAAAGAAATGCTAAAAATGTACTTGAAAAAGAAGCTAAGTGATGCCAGGTAGAAGGTCTGAGACATAGAAGTAATTTGTGGATTTCTTTAAAGCTAAAACTCAAAAAAGCTTAAAAAAAAAAGCCTGTAATTCAAATACGTAACAATGACAACATGTACACTGAATAGCAGTTAATAGAAGTAAGGTGTTCTATGGGTGAAAAATAAAGCTGTTAACTTTAGACTTTTGATAAGTCAAATATTCATGTGAAAATTTATTGAGGAACCAGTAAAAATAAATAAATATACATTTAAAGACAATGTACAGACATTTTTTCAGACAAAAAGAACACACAATGAACTATAAATATTTATAAGAAATTAATAAACAATTTTAAAATAAGGGCAAGAACATCTCCCAATAGTGTGAGTTAAAGAAGACTAATTTCTTTAGCCAGCAGTGGAGACTTAGCTTGATAGAGGATAGAATCTGCTGTAGCATGAAAAACAGACGACAACATGAATTAAATAAAAGGGAAGGATGTGTTGGACTACAGAGAAAAGCTGCTTTAGAATAAGATGGCTGTACAACACAGAGTCAACTAATGCAAAGATAAATTGCGAGACTGAGCATAAATAAAAATAAGACAATAAAGTATTTGAAACTATAAAACTGATTTTTATGCTCTTAAAAATACTACTTGTATATAAATAAAATATAATAATCTATAGCTTTCACATAGCAAAGACTGCCACTTAAACATTAATCTCTGTAGTTATATTGGAAATTAGAGGAAACTATACTTCTTAAACATTATTTTTGAGGCATGAAAAACAAAATATGTATACATATATTTATAGTCAATCAGACCACCCTATTTTAATACAATACATAAAATACGTGATCTTTTAAAATTTTCATCTCAAAACCAACTGCTTCTTCCATGAAGTGTATGACTAATAGGAAAGAGCCAGAACTTCAGGGACAAGTGTTGGATTCAAACCCAGCTGGAATACTTACTAACCGACTGACATTAGGCAAGTTACATAACCTCTGTTATTTTCCCTTTTCTAAACTGTTAACGGGAATAAAGTGAGGAGTCACTATCCTTTTAACCAGCCGTTATTTATTCTTATCACTACAGGTAATCTTGATACACAGCTACCAAAAGAGCCTTATTTTCTTCTATTTCTCAAAGTTACATTATAGGAATAATTAAATACATTAGATATTATCAGACTGAGGAGGAAAAAGACTAAGGAGTCGCATGCAGTGTTTATGATCATTAAACTGAAGAATAAATTGCCTCCTAACTCAGTGGGTACAAAACTAAGAAACCGTTCTTAAAGTCTGTCGTTCTAAGCTATGTTTCCAAAGAAAATCAAATAATTAATGAGGTACAATCTTATTTCACTCCTTATAAAATGTCACAACTCCCGCCAAAATCATTGCAGTGAACATGCACTACTAAAAATAACTTATTATTTTAAAATAAGATTATGGGCTGAAAAGGTATTAAGTGCTAAAAATGTATTTCATTGTTGGTAAAAAATTTTTAAAAATTTGAAAAGAATAAACCCTACAAATTTCCCAGTACTGAAAAACAAAAATGCAGCAGGGGGAAAAAAAAAAAAACCTGACTTGAAAAGACCAATTGGGAAGCTTTAGAATACCTGGCAGTATTTTTGCATTATCTCATAAAATTTTAGAAAGTAACATTAGATGAAGATTAGATAAATTAAAACAGATTTCAAACTAGGTATAAAAGTGTGAGTGTATCAGTGAGAATTATTTATATTGATTGCAGTACCACATAAAGCAAAAAGAAAGTTAAATTGAAACATGTGAAAATGACATTTTAAACTCAAGACCCAAAAATGCAGTTAAATATTATAAATCACATGCATCTTAAATATTAATCACTTATAAAAATATTTTAAAGATAATGCAAATCCATACATAAATGCCATAAGAAATGAGAAATATACCTTTTATTTTGTATTATTTTGAGCAGAGAAGTCACTCCATTGTGTAAAAAAAAAAATGTAATTGACTGGAAGCTCAAGATAATACATCGAAATTGCTTTACTGAATAACTGTTACTACAACATAATTTAATTGCAAATATACATACACATACATGTGTTATTAGACACATACCTGAAATTTTAAAAGTGATTTGAAAAATGAGAACAATAATATGGTACGTATAATAATACCCTATCATCACAAAGATGTCCATGTCCTAATCCTTGAAACCTGTGAATATATTAAACACTAAAGGGGATTCTGCCCAAAGATAGGTCTGGGCAACCTTTTGGTAGTGCCTTGGGAGGGTGAAAAAGTCACAGTATTCCATCACACAAAGGGATCTTAGAAGTGATTAAGCATGTGACTTGTGGACACCTTCAACCCAGGTTGGGGATAGGATCATTCAGGAGATAATGTGGAAGACACTCTTGTCTAACAAAATTAAAACCTAAATCACACATAAAAACCCCACAAGATGCCTGAGAACGTTATATGAGGAGAAACACTGCCAACTTGGACTAAAAAAAAAGTGAGGATAAAATAAAAGAAGACTCTGGACTCCCAAAATACCATAGACTAAAATTACCCAGCTGCTAATATCTTCATGAAAAAGGAAGGATGATCCCAAGGGCAGAGCCTCAAATCAAAGAGGAGTTTTTGCAGGCACCAAAACCTGACAAGAGCTTGTCAGGCCAGGTTTCAAAATTGCTTGAAGTGGTTAACTCCATTTTTCCCTCAATTTTCTCTCTTCTAGAATAAAAATTTTTACAGTTTTTATCTAATGCCTGTTCCACCACTGTTTTGGGTGGGAAGCAAAAAACCTGTTTCTTGAGTTTCACAAATCCATACAAATGGGTAGGAATTGTATCTCAGGGCAAATTACCTCCAAAACCTCACCCTAATTTAGATGTTTTGGGTGATGAGATTTGAACTTCAGAGCTGGGGAGATTTAGGAGAGATTCTGGACTTTGAGTTGAGGCTGTAATGGGTTGAAACTTTCCAGAATATTGGGATAAGGAGCACATATTTTGCATATTGGACAAGACATGAAGGCCAGCAAAATCAAACTCATTACCCTCTGAGTGCCAGCAAAATCATTACCCTCTTGAGGACCAGCAGAATAATGGTATTCCCAAAGATTTCAGTATCTTTTTGTTTTATTTTTTAAATTTTAATCGTTGTTCAAGTACAGTTTTCTACCTTTTACTCCCATCCCAGCCCACCCCCCCAACCCTCCCTGATTTCAATGTCTTAATCCCATAAACCTGTGACTAAGTTATATAGCCTGAAAAAGGTAACTTGCAGATGTGATTAAATTAAGGATTTTGAGATGAGAAGATTCTCCTGGATTATTTGGGTGTGTCCAATGTAATGACAGGGGGTCTTGTGAGAAGCAGGGAGGAGTCAGTCAGGGAAAGAGATATGATGACAAGAAGAGGCTGGAGTAAGGCAGGGCCGGAAGCCAAGGAATGCTGGCAGACTCCAGAAGATGGAAAAGAAGAAAAAAGGGTGAATCTGCAGATTCACCCCTGGAATCTGCAGAAGGGTCTCAGTGTTGCTGACACTGATTTTTGCCCACTGAGACTGATTATGAATTCTGACCTCTGGAACAGCAGCACTAGAAAATGAGTAAGAATACTGTGAAGAATTCATAAACATAGAAAACTCTAAAATATGAAGAGAGGTTTGAAGGAAAAAAAGTGTTTCAAGGCCTTAGCAGTGATCTACTACAAGATAGTAAAGTCTGCAATGCATACAGCAATGAAAAAAAAGAAATATGTCTATAAGGCCTCCAAAAATTCTTAGATTTTCCTTTGCCCAGTAAAATATTTACTAGTAATTAATAATAATAGTAATAAAACTAATAACATCCTCAAGGAGCTCTTTCTGAATGTTTACAATGCTCCAGACACTGTACTAAGCCTTTACATGTACTTTTTTATTACATATAACCTTCTCAGTAACCATATGAGATAGAATTCATTATACATCCACAGAATGCAGAGAGAGGGAAGGGGGCTTAAAAATTAATTTGATCAAATTTATGTGGCTAAGATGGAATATTTCCTTGTGTTGAATCCAAATATGTCTTGTGTTTTTTTTCAACCACTATACTAAAAGCTTCGTGTAATTTCTTTGAGTCTAGGTTTCTTGCCTAGATGCTTTGGAGATCAGAAGGCTGGCTCTGCAAGAAAATAAAGCAATTTAAAAAAGCAAATATAGTACTCTACATTTATGTTTTGTACAAGGTCACACAGAGAGTCAAATTTAAAGAGAAAATGGGAATTGTGGTTGACAAGTGATCGAAGCTTTTTTTGGTTTGAACATTCATTAACAGTTTTAATAAAAAATAAAAGTCTTGTCTCCTGCCTTGGTAAGCAAATCATTTTGAAAGGAGAACGTCATATCTGCTTGATGGATTTGCTTACAAGGATTCATGGCCACAATTCTAATTCCTAATTACAGTAGTGTTATAGAAGAGGCAGAATGACAGGCTAAAAATGCCAAGATCTTAGGAAATACAATGTAAATTGATTCTAGTAATTTTTATAAACTACACTAATACATTATTTGACTGTTGCATAAAGAATCTTCTGAATATAAGCTATAGTACAAAACCAGAAGAGAGCTTAAGTAGACCTTGGAAACCTCAGATGTATGGCTAATTTTCACCCAAGGTTTTTGCCAAACACTTGGGATGGACAAGGCAAGATGGTTAAAAGCAATTTATGGTTTAAAGTCAGGAAAGCCACCCCTGGGGGATGGTAGTGATTAGAAGGATCCACAAGAGGGAGCTTTTGGGGTGCTCATAAGGCATGACACATGCACACTGGGCTGTCAGAAGAGGATTGGTCCTCCTAGACATGTTTCTCATGACAGTGACAGAAATGCAAGAGGGAAAGTGGAAACACTCAAGGCCCTTGTTTTAATGCTCAGTATTGAAAATGGTGCACTACACTATCTTTCACTTCTGCCTCATTCTGTTTGGCTAAAGTAACATGATTACACCCTAAGTCAATAGGAAGGTAAATACTTACAACTGCAAATCACACGGAAAGTGGATACAGAAGGGGAAACGAACAGGGGCCAGGTCTACCGCATGGACTCTGGTTCAATTCTGTTACTAATAAGTAAGCCCAGATGGAAAATAAAGCCTATTCCAATATGGCTATGGAAATAGGGATTCTTCTGTGAACTTGTGCTAACAAAAAAGTTCATTTTCACAATGTTATGTACTATAAAAAGGGGGAGCTACTCAATTTATATGTAATATATTATTGTAAAAAATTGGCAACATTTATTTTTAATCAGTAATTAACAGACTGGATTCACACAGCTGCAAATTCTCTGCCTTGCAATCCCATGTAAATATATTCACACCTGACACAGTCTTCTAAGTTAATTTGTAAAATTACAATCAGAATTAGCTATAAAAAATCTTTATGGGGGACTTCTAGTCAAGGTGGAGACACAGGTAGACACACTTTGCCTCCCTGTACAACCACAGAGAGAATAACAAGTATATCTCAAAACAAATAGCAACCAGACCTGTCAGAAAATCAAGCTGTATGAAAATCCACCAACCAAGGATTTAAAGAAGCCACATTCATCCAGACAAGTGCCTTTACTAAGACAATGAGTCAAAGCACCTCTACCTAATATACAGAAACAAACACAGGGAGACTGCCAAATTGAGAAGACAAAGAAATATGGCCCAAATGAAAAAACATAACAAAACGCCAGAAAAAGAACTAAATGAAACAGAGATAACCAATCTATCAGATGCAGTGTTCAAAACACTGTTGATCAGGATGCTCAAAGAACTCACTGAGAAGTATGGCAAAAATATAAGAGAAGAAATGAGGGTTTCACTAAGTGAAATAAAGAAACATCTACAGGGAATCAACAGTGGAGAGGATGAAGCTGAGAATCAAATCAATGATTTGGAACACAAGGAAGAAACGAAAACATTCAATCAGAACAGCGATAAGAAAAAAGAATCCCAAAAAATGAGGATGGGGAAGGAGGTTATTGTACAACTTCAGATTTACCAATATTCAAATCATAGGGGTGTCAGAAGGAAAGGAGAAAACACAAGAAATTGAAAACTCATTTGAAAAAGTAATGAAAGAAAACTTCCCTAATTTGGTGAAGGAAATAGATATACAAGTCCAGGAAGCACAGAGAGTCCCAAACAGGTTGGACGCAAAGAGGACCACACCAAGATACATCATAGTTAAAATGCCAAAGGTTAAAGATAAAGAGAAAATCTTGAAAGCAGGAAAAGGAGAGTGTTACCTACAAAGGAGTTCCAGTAAGACTATCAGATGATTTCTCAAAAGAAACCTTGCAGGCAAGAAACAACTGGCAAGAAGTATTCAAAGTGATGAAAAGCAAGGACCTACAACCTAGATTACTCTATCCAGCAAAGCTATCATTTGGAACAGAAGGACAGATAAAGTGCTTCCTGGACAAGGTAAAGCTAAAGGAGTTCATCATCACCAAGCCATTATTATATGAAATGTTAAAGGGACTTATTTAAGAAAAAGAAGCAGATCAAAACCATGAAAACTAAAAAGGCAACAAATTCACAACTATCAGCAAATTCACAACTATCAACAGCTAAATCTAAAAAAAAAAAAACTCCACAAACTAATCAAACAACCAGAACAGGAACAGAATCACAGATATGGAGATCATTTAGAGGATTATCAGCTGGGAGGGGGACGAGGGAGAATGGGGGGAAGGTGCAAGGATTAGGAAGCATAACTGATAGATACAAAATAGACAGAGGTATGTCAAGAATAGTATAGGAAATGAAGAAGCCAAAGAACTTATATGCATGACCCATGGACATGAACTGGGAGGTGGATTGTTGGAGGGAAGGGAGTATCAGGCGGGGCGGGGGGGGGGGCAAAGGGGAAAAAGTGGTACAAATGTAATAGCACAATCAATAAAATATGATGAAAAAAACCTTTATGAGATCCAGACAAACTGTAAGTTGATAAAATAAATAAAAACAAATTACACTGGTGTCTTAATAAGAACTGTCTCCCTCAATTAACTATTAGGCTTAAGCTCAAGAATAACAAACTGAGCAATTTCCTCCATAAAGAGGAAATAAATGCTTTATACTTCTTTTTAAGTATATGTATTCAAAAGGAAGAAAAAATTTTGCTTCTATTCCCAATTAGTTAAAATATAATTTAAGAAACTGATTTTTTAACTCCCAAACTACTACACTACTCCAACTTTTAACACATAATTTGAAAACATAAATGAGATGAACAAATTCTTTGAAAGACAAACATTGCCAAAGTGTACTCAAGAAGAAATAGATAACCAGAACGACACTATATTGGTTAAACTTGAATTTAATTTGTAGTAAAAAATGTTTCCATAAAAACAGGAAAATAAAACAAAACAAACAAATGAAGCCACTCCAGAGTCAGATAGCTTCAGTGAATAGCTATCAGATAGCTTCAGATAGCATTAGTGAATTCTAACACAAATTTAAGGAAAAGAATTTAAACCCGTTCTGTATACTCCTACAGGAAATTTAGGAGGAGACATGCTTCCGAACTCCTTCTGTGAGGCTAGTATTACCCTGATACAAAACCAAATAAAGACATCACAAGAAGAAAAAAAAAACCTACAGACGAATATCTGTCATTCAGCAAAAATCCTTAACAAAATATTAACTAATGAAATCCAGCAACATATAAAAGTATAACACGTTCCACTAAAGTGAGGTTCAACCCAAAAATGCAAGGCTGGCTCCACATTGAAAAATCAACCCGTGCAACTTTCCATATTAGTAGAGTAAATAAGCAACACTACATAATCAATTGAGACAGAAATAGCTTCTAACAAAACTTGGCATACATTTGTCATAAGAACTGTGAGCAAATGAGGAACAGAAGTAACTTAACCTATTAAAGGGTATTTACATAAAACCTATAGTTAAAATCATAATTAATGGTGAGGCTAAATGCTTCCCCACCAAGATCTGGAACAAGGCAACAATGTCCTCTGGCACCACTTTTATCCACTATCATATTAGAAGTTCTAGTTAGTGCAAGAAGGAAAGAAAAAAAAGCTTACAGACTGGAAAGAAAGAAAACTGTCTTACTTTCAGACAACATGATTGCCTGTACAAAAAACTCCAAAGAAACTACCAAAAAAACTTCATAAAACAGGTTAAGTTTCATAGTCACAGAACACAAGATCAGCTACTAAAGTCAACTCCATTCTTATATACCAGCAATGAAAAATTAAAATCTGAAAAATTAAAAAAATTAACACCAATTAGTACCAAAAAAATTTATTAGGTAAAATCTAACCAAATATGTGCAAGACCGTAGGCAGAAAACTACAAAATACTCATAGAAAAAATATTTTAAGATCAAAATGAATTGGAAGATTCAATACTTGTAAAATGCTGATTTTCTCCAGTCTTATATACTCATTTAACACAATCCCAATCAAAATCCCAGTACACTTTTTTGTAGATATCAACATGCTATGCTAAACCGGTATTTCTTAAAAAGGAACTAGAATATTCAAAACAATTCTGAAAAGGAAGGACAAAGTGGGAGGACTCATTACAGGATTTCAATACTTACCGTAAAACTCAGTGTTCAAGACAGTGTGGTTGATGAAAGAAGAGACACGAATCACTGTAACAGAAAGAGAGGCCAGAAACAGACTGACACAAATAGACAACTTATTTTTGATAAAGGGGCCAAGCCAAGGTAATTCACTGGCAAAAAGTGGCCTTCTCAACAAATGGTGCTGAAACAAGTCAATGTTCATATAAAAAAAAAAAAAAATTGAACGAAGACAGAGGCTTTATACCTTACAAAAGTAAATTCAAAATAGGTTATAAACTGAACTTTACACAAAGTGATATAACTATTCAAAGACAGATATCTTCAAACCATAGAAGATACGTACAACCTTGGGTTTGATGGTAAGTTTGTAAATACAACATGAAAAGAAAGCATGAACAATGAAGAATGATAAAACAGATTTTATCAAAATTAAAAACTTTTGATCCATGAAGGACACTATTAAGGGAATAAAAAAAAAAACAAGCCATGGACTGGGTAAAAATATCTGCAAGTCATTCTGATAAAGAACTTTGTATCTAGAGCAGGTGTAAAATTCTTAAAACTCAATGACAAGAAAAACAAACACTCTAATTTTAAGAAATAGGCAAAACATATGAATAAACACCTTACCAAAAAAACCAGACAGGTGGCAAATTAGCATACGAAAATACAATAAAAATCAAATGTCATTAGGGAAAGGCAAATGAGCCGTATATACCTATAGAATGGCTAAAGTCCAAACCATTGAAAATACCATCTGCTGGTAAGAATGCAGAGCAAGAGACGTTCTCAGTTCATTGCAGGGGGGAATGTAAAATGGTGAAGCCACTTTGGGAGAGAATTTTGTATCATTTTACAAATCTAAACAGTTTTACCATATAATCCTGCAATCATTCTCTTAGTTATTTACATATGTGGTTTGAAAATTTATGTACATATAAAAACTTCCATGTGAATGCTTATAGTAGCTTTTTTCAGATTCTTCAAAACCCAGAAGCAACCAAAACACCTTTTACTGAATGAACAGATCAAGAAACTGTGATACAGCCATATAATGGGGTACTATTATAGTAAGTGATACAGTGTAATAAAGTATCAGGCCCTGCAAAAACACAGATGATTACTTATCAGCAATGATGAAACATTATCCAACAGTTTGCAGACATGGGAGCCAGTGAATCAGCTGTGCCTAGACACGAAAAGGAAAGTGGTCAGTAAAACAAAGGGCAAGCATTGTTCACTGGTAGAAATGACAGTGTGATGGTCACAGAGCAACATTTGTAAGGTATTGGAGAAAAAAATCTTAAAAAATGAGGGCAAAATTCAAAAGTTCTATCGTAAATTCAAAAACTAAGACTTCACATCCACAGTAACTGTTCATGGAAGTCTGTCAGGCAGAAGAAAGTGATAACAGAAACATGGACTGCATGAAAGCACTGAACTGGTAACTACGTGGGTAAACACGTAAGATATTTTTGTTATTATTTACATCTCCTTAAAGATTATTGACTGTTCAACAATAAGTGTGAGTATAAAATTAACATGTACCTCAACAATGGCATAAAGATCCGAAGTGAGAAATGGTGATACACTATTGTAATATAGCTAGAGTGGTATAATCTGTTACTAGAAGGTTGACTGCTATTAATTAAAGGTGTATATGAACACCTTACAGCAACCAGTAAATACCAAAAAAGAACAAAGTGACAGCTAATGAGCCAACAACAAAAAAATTTAAATATTGCATTAATCTAAAAGAAGGCAAAAACAAGGGAAAGAAGGAACAAAAATCAAATGGGATAAATTGCAAAATGATAAACTCAGACCTAACTGTATCAAGAATCACATAAAATATAAAGGGTCTAAATACTCCTATTAAAAGGTAGTGATATTAGATTGGATTAAAAATAAAAAGCACAACTCACTTATCTGCTGGCTATAAGAAATGTGCTTTAAATATACAGACACAATTAGGTTAAAAGTTAAAGGATAAAAAAAGATATACCACGCTAACACTAATCAAAGGCAGCTAGAGTAGCTCTGTAAATAAGAGGCAATGTAGATTTTAGAGCAAAGAATACTACTAGAAATAAAGAAGGTAATTTTATAATGCTAAAGGGATCACTTCATCAGGAAGAAATCATCTCAAACTTTCATGCACCTAAAAACAGATCTTCAAAATACCTGAAGCAAAAATGGATAGAAATGCAAGAAGAAATGGACAAATCCATGATTATACCTCGAGATTTCAATTCCCCTTCGTCCCTCATTCGTAGGACAAGTGGATAACGAATCAGTATGCACAGAGGAGCTCTGCACCACACATCTGACACTCACAGAATAATCCACGTAACAGCAGCAGAGTCAAGTTAGAATACACTCCCCTCACACACACTTCCCAACATGACCAAAGATATGAAATGGAAAGTGAGAACATAGAAGAGAGTGGAAACTTGTATTTCTCCACTGCTATATCCTTACACAAAGCATTCCTATTGCAAGAAATTAGCACAAGCACTTCTTTAATATACAGACATCTTGTTAAAATGCAGATTCTGAAAAACTTTAGTCTAGCACAAGGCCTGCAATGCTGCATTTCTAACAAGTGTCCAGGTGTTACTGTGATCTTGACATTACAAATCCGAGGGGTGCACTTGGAATAGCAAGGGACCAGAAGAGGAGAGGAAATAAATAAGGAAGCTAGGGTCACTTTTTCTTTGTCTGCTTCTAGGAAGTCAATGACAGACAAAATAAAGAAAGAAAGAAACAACATTTTAAAGTGAATCTCATATGGTTAGTCACTGGCACAAAGGATTTCATATGCACTATTTCATTTAATCTTTAAAACAACTCTTTCAGGTAAATAACTATTATTATGCTCATTTTCCAGAGAAGGAACCTGGAGTTTTGGAGAGGTCAGGTATTCACACACATCACAGAGCTACCTTACTGCCTGGCTTAGCAAAGCCCAGGTGTTCTGAGCAGCACTAAATGAGCTTCACTGAAATTCTGTTTTCTCAACATTTTCTCTAAAATCACATTAATTTCAGATTTCTCTTTCTTTTGAGTCCTTCCTCCACCTCCTCTCTGGAAAGACCAAAACATAACCACAAAATGGAGCAGAGAACTTTTGCAAATATCATTACACTGACCTGGCCAAGTATTACTATAAATCTATGCCAATAAAAATCTTTTAGTTGACTTTTCTGTTGTGTTTAAAAGAGATGCTCAATATTTTAAAATATAATTAACTGACACAAAGTTAAAGGCAAGAAATCTGAAAAATTCTAGCTTTCACTGTAATGTCAGATTAGACCAACATATGTATACCCACTGAGAAGATTACATGACAACCTGGGAAAACATGAATATGCTGTACACTGAGGATTTAGGGAATGAAGCACTGTTCTGCATTATTTAAAAACATCCTATAATGTGCATTTACTGTTTTTAAAATCAGGAAAAAGTAGATTAAATTTTTAAAAATTAAATGAGGCATTAACTATTCCTTAGGCTCCTCCTAAGTCTTCAAATGCGAGCACTCATCATAGAGTTGAGGGATGATTGACAGATATATTTGTAAACACTGCCAGAGGTTAAAGAATTCTATGAGTACTTACTGTCCTGGCTAACAATGGGGGGAAAAATAAATACGTAGTGAAAAATCAAATACGCTAAAGTAAAGGTTCCTTAAACAGGTGCAATGCAGTGGATGCCTAAAAGTGGCTGCAGGTTTGCAGAACAGGTGGCGCTCAGGTGTCTCACAATGCTTCAGGTTTATTTCTAAGTACTTTCATCATCTCTAGAAGGGAGGTGGTAATTGTGTTCCCCTAGCTATCAAAGAGAAAGTAAGTATAACCAAACGAATAACGTCCTCCTAACTAGCTGGCACTTTACAGATAATACCTGAGTTTCTCTAGAATTTTTAAGTTTATAAGAAATCTACAAACTGTCCTAAAACACAATATAGAATTATTTTATCTTCTGAAGTTAGGACTTGGAAACCAGTCACATAGCGCTTAAAAAACACCCCCTTTGCTGCCTTAAAGGTAATAAAATTCTATAGCAACACAGATGTTCAGGGGCAACTTGTAAGATTAAATACTATGGCACTTTAAAACTGAATAGGGAGGTGAAATTTTCATTTGGATATTAAATCTCTTTCCAGAAAAGGAAGAAATGTGTACAGGGAGAAAAAAGATAAATGGTGGTTTTTGGTAACAGACTGTTTCTCTAGGTTTGTGGCAAACTGCATCCCACCAAAAAAATGTTGTCAATGAAGAATGCAACCACAAATAGCTTTATAAGTAGCTGAAAATAACTGCCTTGCTTATATATCAGGCTAAATTTTCAGAACTTTAAAAATTTTTTCACAAACGACGTCTATCTGGCAATAAGGTAGGCTCCATTTTTCACTAGCTAGCAGGACACAATCAATGTTTTTAGTATAATGGTTCATAAGATCCCATCACTGTGAGAAGTACTAACCTCAGGCTAGTACTGAGATGATATAGAAAGTTCATGAAAAAGTTGGGGTAAAAATAACTAGCTACGAAACTCCAACTCTATCGTAGTTTCTTCACACCCCTTATATTTCTTCCCTGGCAATTCCCCAAAAAACAGAAGTTCTTGCAAAAGTTTCAGTTGCCACCTGCTAGGCCAAATAACATTCGTATCAAAATAATCCTTTTACGCTGCATCAGTTTTATGTTACATCAGTTCTAATATATTTTTAGCAAATAATTTGGGGCAAGAACTCCTCTTAAAGCTGCTTCTCTACCCTGTTGTGCCAGACTGCCAACCCTGTGTTTCGAACTTTGCAGAGTCAGCTCTGGCGTGGCAGGTCCACGAAGAGCCAACAGGAAAACACTGCCCTGAGCTGCCAGCACACGCAGGAGGAAGGGGCCCAGGAAGAGCAAGTGTCTTCGCGGTGGGTGTCAAAAATACCTGCGTCAACTCCAAAACAATTCTTTACCTGGTTGCTCCTGTTTAAAATTTCCCAGCCATCTGATTGACAGTATCCACAAATGCATCCACAAATGTTAGAGAACGAAAGCTGATGGAAGGCATAGATATCCAAGAGGCAAGGAGTTTTCCATAAAACCTGTCCTTCCGCATTAGTTCTGCTACCTCACTGCCATGGTTTTGGCCTCCCATCTTGCACCCTTTCCCCACTAACTGACTCATTTTTTACATTGAACATTTTCTAAATGCATACATGGTTTAGATGCCCAAGGGCATTAACATAACATCTTCTGCCATGAGGTATTACAACCCTGGTTAAGGAACTAAAGGAACAAAAATATAGAGAATACTTTTAGAACTAGCACTGTGGCCTGATATATTAAAAGGCACTAAAAAACTTGGCATCTCAAGATCAACATTTTAGAAACAGAATTCTAAATATTCATAAGCAATAAGATCTTTACTAAGACTCATCTCCTCATTCAAGATAACAAAACCAACCCTAGTCAGGTAAACAGCTATTCATAATGAAGTATTTTGAAGGGAAAACCAGATTATAACATTTAACCCTGAAAGTTTTATTTCATAAACCTATTTATATGGAGACAGACTCTATATCTAAAAGTGCACTTTTTTCTTTTAATTTTCTTTGCCATTTGGGGGATGGAAAAGCATCCCTGATTTGTATATTAAAGCACAAGCATCTGTCCCACTGATGATATTCTAGGGAAGCACATTAGCATAAAATTTAACGATGTCAAATAGTGGATGTGAAATAGGGACTGCGTAAAGACACTATTTCCAAGGCTGACAGAAACATCACTGTTTAGAAATGCAAATGAAACCATTATGTTCAATAATTATATGAAAATATGAACAGTTCAGCATGTTTTCCAGCCCTGATGGCGGTTAATGGGATGTACGCTTATGTAAATAACTACTATTAAAGCTAATGCTGAAAAAAACTAATAAATTCATACTAAAGCAACTGATTTAGTATGCTTTTAAACCCCAGCAGTGCTCACTTATTAGAAAAGAGTGCATTATTATGTTTAGAACTCATTACTGCTACAAGTCACTGCAACTCCATCAATTACCATGCATTAATGAAAATGGGACACATACAAAAAAAATTATTGCCTCTCAGCAGTTTTCTTCAAAGACAAAATCTAGGGGTATTACCATCATGGGCCCTTGTAGGGAACTTATCCACACTCTAATCTTTATTACAAACATAGTCCTCCCAATACCATCACCCTAGGGCATTTTGACCATAAGAAGGGCTAACCTTTATGTAAAAATATCAACATTTTATGAGATTGACCATTTAACATCAATAAAACATTTTTAATATTTGAATTGCATTTAAAAAAACTTTTATTAACATATATGTGGCAGATGGTCCATTTTTTAAAAGGGAGGCTAGGAAATGAAAATACACAGAGGGAATCATACCAGTACAGAGGTTAGATGGTTTCTTCTGAAATGCTGCCTGATACAGCAGGTAAATTGCACCCAGTTCCACATTTAAGTCTCAGTGAATTCTGTACAACTAAGGGACTGGGTTTTTAAGAACAAACTTAAAATTCTCTTCTTGGCCACAAGATGGACTTTTTTGCAATGTATTAAATATTTAGTGCAAGACATTTAGATACTAAAAAATCCTTGTTTAAAATTCAAGTTCAGCTAGTACCTAATAGCAAAGAAATGCTGATAGAGCAGGAATGCAAATATAGAAATACCTTTGCTCTCACTCTGTTTGTGTCAACTTTCACAATTTATTCTGTTTCCTTAGCATATATAATTAAACTGATTCTTTATGCTTTTCTAGCATCCAGGAAAACAGAAAGCTCTTCCACACCTACTACATGTGAAAAATATTTGCTAAACTTCACAGTCTTATTATATATAGTAAATGTATGTTTATTTAGAAATTATAACTGTCATATCAGTCCAATCATTTGCAGTTTTGGCTCTCACATGTTTATTCATCTTCCAAGAAGCTTTTCCTGCAATTTAGAAACACTAACACCAGGTGGTGTTAGAGTGCAATGATGTGCAGCTCTAAAAGTGAAATGCAAGTTTTCCCTCAAGAGTCATGTTCTCTGCATTATGCTAAGCGAAATAAGCCAGGAGGTGAGAGACAAATACCATATGATCTCACCTTTAACAGGAACCTAATCAAAAAAACAAACAAACAAGCATAATATAACCAAAGACACTGAAATTGAGAACAAGAGAGGAGAGGGATAGGAATATCCAGGGAAAAGGGGAAGGGATTAGAGCAACAAGTATGAAAGACATAT
>PVKU01007374.1:0-88568 GCA_004027475.1 Anoura caudifer
TTCAATTCAAATATTAAAGAAAGGGTTTTGTTATTATATATTATGCCACTTGGAGGATGATGTACATTTACATGCTGTGCAAGCGTTACCTCTATCGATGACATGATGTTCCATGTCCCAAAAGAAAGCCCTACGCCAAGTGGACTGCGCCCCACTCCCCCTGTGCCTGGCAACTCCTGATCAGCTCTCTGTCTTCCTTTGCCTCCACTGGATGATTTCTATACATGGAATGTTACAATAGGTATCTTTTTTTCTTGCTCACATATGTTTGTAAAGGAGGGTCCCAGATGGATTAGAGATCAGTCATAAAAAAAGAATCCCTTTGGGCAATGTGTGTGTAATATCAAGGTAGAGACCTCTTTGCTAATTGCATCTGCAGGGCTGAAGCCAGACAGGCAATGGCTGGCACTTCCTGTGCCCCAAACAAACACTAGAACAATGCAGAATTCTGGAAACACAAACCACAGGCTGGAAAACATTCCTCACACCCTAGGGCCAGAGAAAGTTTCGACATCCCTGTCATGCAGCAAACTCTCGAAAGTCTGTGTTCTCCAAAGGGATGAGGGGCAAGCACGCGCACTTCCAGCGAGAGGCAGTGCTCAGGACACTGCCTGTCAGACACTCCTGACCTCCCCGATGGGGACCCACGCACTGTCAACACTCGGGAAAGAGCACTGTCCCCATCTGACTGGCAGGCTCCTGGTCTGGAGCAACCAGCCCTGGGGACAGAGTGAGGAAGCAGAGGCCCCAGCAGATCCCTGAAGAGAAAAAGCGAGAGGCGCCTCCTCTGGGAGAACAGTGTGCAGCACCTGTGCACCTTTCACAGGTGCTCACCTTCACCGGGCAGTGCTCATCCTAAGGGGCTACCCCACAGAAATTCTTGCACAATTTCCCAAAGGTGTATTTTCCAGACTACCCATCAGTGCACTGAAGAAATAGCTGGGAACTGATAAAAACACTAATACCCATGCAGAGGGGACAGGACCCACCAGCCCAGGGCCACATACATGAGGGGAGCTGAGCAACTGCTTAAGTGGGTGCCAACAGATAAGGACCTCAGGGGTCCTCTCACCTGGGACACATGGTGCAACCATCTGCATCCAGGATCCCACCTGTTAGACCACACATATGTGATTTCAACAAGCAGACGAGTATATGTGAAAATCACAGGATACTGTATATAGAGAACCCTAAAGATTCTACAAAAAACTGTTACAACGGATCACTGAATTCAGTAAGCTAGCAGGATAAAGAATAGATATACCAAAATCAGTTGCATTTATATACACCGAAAATGAACCAGCAGAAGGGGAAGCTAAGAAAACAGTACCACTTGCAGTTGCATCAAAACAAATAAAATATCTAAGAAAAAAATCTCACCAAGGATATAAAAGACCTGTACTCAGAAAATTATGAAGCTCTGAACAAGGAATTGAAGGAGATACAAACAAGTGGAAGCACCTACCATGTTCATGAATAGGAGGAATTAACACCAGTAAAATGTTCATAGTACCGCAAAAAACCTCAGGTTCAATGTTATTCCTATCAAGACACCAGTGATGTATTTCACAGAACTAGAACTAGTATTTCAAAAATGTGTATGGAACCACAAAATGCCCTGAATAGTAACAGTGACCTTGAGGATGAACAAAGTTGGAGGAATCACGGTATGTAATGTCAAACTATACTGTAAGGCCATAGTAATGCAAACAACATGGAACTGGCATAAAAACAGCTGCAGACATCCATGGAACAAAACAGAGGGCCCTAAAGGAAAGCCACACCATTATGGTCAGTTACTATTAGACAGAGGAAGCAAGCACATACAATGGGCTAACGACAATTTATTCAATAAATGGTTGGGAAAATCAGACAGATACGTGTATAAAAATGAAACTAGAACACCTTCTTATGCCACACACAAGAATATATTCAAAACAGATCAAAGACTTAAACTTTAGACCCCAAACTGTAAAAACCCTAGGAGACAACATAGGCAGTAACCTCTCCGACACATTGCTCACAGCAATATTTTTTTCTGGTATGCTTCCCTAGGCAAGGGAAACAAAAGAAAGAATTCAGATTTTAAAAATCTATTGCGGATATATATATATATATATGCCTTAAATTACTTGATGAGATTTATTTTCCTGTGCTTCTTTGAAAGTACATTAAAAGTATTGCTTTTAATTGTGGGCACACAATTCAAAGTGTGAACATATGTTTGATTTAAAAGATATATTTAAATTAAATATCCTTTTATTACTTTACATATTGAATCTATACAATAGTCATTCTATTGAAGGAGAAAAGATTCTAAAAAATGGTTGAAATACAAATAGGGTATAACTAACTATAAAAGACTGACTCTGGTTTCCTTTCGTTGTGTCCTTAATACACTACACTATCTTTGACAACAAAAATGTCCTGCTTGTGATAGAAAGAGTCAGAAGTGGAAAAAACATAAGCAGGGAATGAATAATGCATATTTTCACAGCAGTGGTCAAATTATGCTTCTTTCCAGTGGGTATCATTTTCTCCATTGAGTGGTACCCTAGGAAGTTGGATGTTAATTGCCCCACAAATGTGGTTTTTCTCTTTACAATTTGTATTAAGCAAGTTAATTTTTTTTGAAACACTCAAGATATTCTTTTATTTTTCCCACATTTTTTATTGTTGTTCAAGTACAGTTGTCTCCATTTTCTTCCCACCAATCCCCCCAATCCTAGGCATCCCCACTTCCTTCCCTTGTACCTACCATGCTTTGGTTTTTTCCATGTCTTTTCATAGATGTTCCTGAAATCCCGTCCCCCTTTGCCCCTTATTATCTCCTTCTACCTCCCCTCTGGTTACTGCCAATTTGCTCTTAATTTCAATGTCTCTAGTTACATTTTGCTTGCTTGTCTGTTTTTTGATTAGGTTTCACTTATAGGTGAGATTATATGGTACTTGTCTTTCACCGCCTGGTTTATTTTGCTTAGCAGAATGCTCTCCAGTTCCATCCATGCTATTGCAAATAGGAGTTCCTTCTTTCTTCTGCTTAGTATTTCATCATGTAAATGTACCATAGTTCTCTGATCCATTCATTTACCAATGGCCATTTATGTTGCCTCCAACTCTTGGCTAAGTCTTAGAAGAGAACATAGCAGGAAAATCACAGATATTCCATGTAGCAATATTTTCATTGATATGTCCCCTAGAGCAAGGGACATAAAGGAAAGAATAAACAAATAGGATCCCATCAAAATAAAAAGCTTTTGCACGGCTAAAGATTACAGCATTAAAGTGAAAAGAGAACCAACCATATAGGAAAACATATTTGCCAATGATATCTTGGACAGGGGTTTGATCTCCAAAATATATGAAGAACTTACACGACTCACTCCAGGAAGACAAATGACCAAATTAAAAAATGGGCAAAGGTCTTGAACAGACACTTCTCCAAAGAGGACATACAGAGGGCCCAGAGATATATGAAAGGATACTGAGCACCACTAGCCATCAGAGAGATGCAAATTAAAACCACAGTGAGACACCACTTCACAACAGTCAAAATGTCCATCATAAACAAATCAGCAAACAAGAGTTGGAGAGGTTGTAGAGAAGGGGAACCCTAGTGCACTCTTGGTGGGAATGCAGACTGGTGCAGCCACTGTGGAAAACAGTGTGGAATTTCCTCAGAAAACTAAAAACGGAACTGCCTTTTGACCTGACAATTCCACTACTGGGATTATATCCTAAGAATGCTGAAACACCAATCCAAAAGAACCTATGAACCCCAATGTTCACAGCAACACTAAGCAAGTCCTTGGAGCTCTGTGACTTCATCATTTACCACCTGAAAGAGAAAGGAATAATGAAAATAAAAGACATTCTAGTTACATCTTTTGAAAATAATACTTTTAATAAATATATTTAGCTGCTGATGTCTTTGGAATGGATAGGTTAATGTTAGAATCCTTTACTTCTAACTTTAATTCTAAAATGCTAAAGATTCTGCTACCATAATGAAGTTTTTTTAAAAAGATTTTTTAATTGTTATTCTATTACTTTTTCCCCAATTTTTCGCCCTTTCCCCTCTTCTGCCCATCCCAACCCCCACTCCCACAGCCAATTCCCACACCATTGTCCATGTCCATGGCTCTTTCATATGTGCTCTTTAACTAGTTTCTTCCCCTTCTTTCCACTATTATCCCCTTCCTTCTCCCTTCTGGTCACTGTCAGTCTGTTCCATGTTTCCATGCCTGTGGTTCTATTTTGTTCATTGGTTTATTTTGATCATTAGATTCCTCTTACAGGTGAGATCATATGGTATTTGTCTTTCACCTACTGGCTTATTTCATGTAGCATAATATTCTCCAGTTCCATCCATGCTGTTGCAGAAGGTAGGAGCTCCTTCTTTCCTTTTTCTGCATAGTATTCCTTTGTGTAAATGTACCCTAGGTTTTTGTTCCACTCATTTACTGATGGGAACTTTGGCTGTCTCCAGCACTTGGCTATTGTAAATAGTGTTGCTATGAACATAGGGGTATTACACTGGGAAAACAAACAAACTGACCAGAAACCCCACCTTTTCAACCACTTTATACATGCCCGAACTGAAACTTCTAAAAGCAATCTGTATTGTATCTAGTGTGATAACAGTATTCAGAAGGATCAATATCTGCATCACCAGAGACCCCTGAATGATCATTGCATTCTAGTTTCCCTGGGAAAATACAGGTTCTTTTCTCCTGTGGGGAAAGGTGAATCTGAGAGGAGATTGAGTTCTGATGCATGCTTTTATCTGTGGTCTGGAGGCTTGAGTTGGCCTTAGGGGTGTAGCCTATATACACTTTTATTAGAGGGTCTGATTAACACATTTAAGTTTACTTATACATAGACATATGGAGATAAAGCAAAAATGGGATTTATGTAACCAGTTTAAGAGACAAGCAAGAAAAACTGCAGAGCCTGGGAACAGCCAGCTGTGTTTTCTTTTCCCTGGGTAAACAGATTGGCTGGAAGGCAATAGGGAGGCCATGATGAGAAGTCTGCCCTTGAGCGGACTGACTGACTGGGAAAACAATCCCAGTGATTTATGGACAGACCAAGACACACTGAGAGTTCATCTGTGGGAAATATTTTCGCATGCTGTCTCTGAGTAATGTTGGCCAGTGTTCTATTGGAACCTTCACCTTGGTGAAGCCAGAAGTACACTGTTTCCTACCTCAGAGTTCCTCTTGATTTTCAGAGTTTGGAAAGGGTATTGTGAAGGTGGTATTATCTGAATTGAAGCCTGATGGGTGATAGAATTTTAAACGCCAAATAAACAGTATAAGAGCATATTCTGTCTTTGAGCAAAAATAGAAATAATGAGATCATGAATCATGGAGAGTTAAAAATTCTAAGGGGCATATAATAAGAATGAATTAGGAGAGATAGGTTGACATTTTTATGGAAAGCATTACACAGGAGCTTAAGTAGTTTGATCATTATCCTCCACAATATGAAAGTCATTGTTAAGTTTTTGAAGAGGGAAGGAGATCATGGGACTTGTAAGATGCTTGGCTGTCAGGAGAGGATGAATAAGAGAAGTGACATGTAGAAGATGGGGAGGCCATTATGGCCACTGAGGTACCCCACAGACAATACTTTAACTTCTTTCCTAAAAGCCGTTATAGGCAAAGTTATGAAAAAGGGCAGGCCAAATTTAACACCTCTCCTCTTTATTTCAGCGCCACGATACTTGTCCTTTAATTGTTAATGTTGCCCTTTAGTTATTGCAGTCCTTGTTTGACCAATGATACCAATATTCCAAGTATCTAGACCCTTCTTTTTAATGTATTTTCAGAGAGAAGGGAAAAGAGGGAGAAACACATTAATAGATCACTTCTCCCACACCCCCAGCTGGGGACCTGGTCCCCAGGCATGTGCCCTTACCAGGAAGTGAACCAGGAACCTTTCAGTTCACAGACCGGTGCTAAATCCTCTGAACCCCACCAGTCAAGGATAGACCTTTCTTGAGTCCCCATTTGTATATCAAAGTTTTCTGTACAGGATTTCTCCTATACTCCCCTGCTGCACGAAGAATTTGCTCCCCCCATGATGTTAACACTAATTAGTATAGGTGGTAATGCTGAGTACTACCCTTTTCCCTCTCCCAAATGATTTATACATTCAAACTCAGTAAATACCAAAGTAGATAAATGCAAATTCAATTCAAAGGGGACGAAAGTTCATTGAAAATCAAATAAGTGTTAAGTAACATTACCAATAGAGTGCCTGCAGTGCACCATTAAATTCTCCAAACTGTGCTCTCCTTTATCAGCATTGGAGTCTGAATTGTAGAGAAGTGATGTACTTTGCAGGGAGCTGACTGTCTAGGGAGCTGACTGTCTAAGCTGGTTTTATACTCAATTTCCTTGCACTTCAAACAATAAAAGGAAGAACATTTTGCTCTTACTTTTAAATTTAATTTTTATTCTTTTTAAATCAAATGAATACAGAGCACCTTCCCACCACGCACTCGTACAAAAACTACTTTTTGAATGATATTGTAAAATTTACATTTATCCAAATACTCTGCATATGCTGCTATTCTTGATTTTTATTTTCAGTTCGCAGCATCATCTATTAACTTGCCATTGTAAAAGATGAATATTTAGCCATTTTTAATTATGATGATTCCTACCTTTGCTACTGTGGAAAATGGAAAAAATTCTTTTCCTCCTCTGGTTCTTTTGGCTGGTCCAAATAAACAAATCAATAGGAAGCAGATTGACAAGAGAAAAATTAAATTTAATTTGCTGTGCATGGGAACCCCACATACATGCGAGAGTTAGAGACCTTGCATACATGAGAGGTTCAGGGAAAGAAAGGAGGCTTGAGATACGTGAGACCTCCTGAGCCAGGGTTGAGATAAGCTGACTTGGGGGCTTCCAAAGGTCATTGCAGGATGATAAGAAGAGCAGATATTCAGCCAGTAGTAGTTTGTCCTGATGTACAGACAGGTCAAAAAAGTCCTGTCTGATATTCTTTTATGGATAAGGTTTAGTTCAAATTCCTCCATGTAGTCAAAGCAGGGGGCAGGGGGAGGAACTTCTCTTGAGTCTAAGCTTTTTATTTTTTTAAATTGAATTTACTGAAGTAACATTGATTTGCAAAACCATACAGGTTTCAAATGTACAACTCAATAAAGCAACATCCGCACACGGCATCATGTGCCCATCGTCCCAAGCAGTCTGTTTCCACCCCAATCCTCCCTACTCCCTTTGCCCTCCTCCACCTGGCCCACACCTGCCTTCTCCTCTGGCTGTCGTCTGTGTCTATGTGTTATGTACATACGTTATTTGGTTAATCCCTTCATCTCTTTCATCCATTCCCCTACCCCCTCCCTTAACAGCTCTCAGTTTGTTCCTTGTATCCATGCTTCTGTTTCTATTTGGTTTGTCAGTTTATTTTGTTTCTTAGATTCCACATATAAGTGAGAACAAATGGTATTTGTCTTTCTCTGACAGGCTTACTTCACTTAGTATAATAATCTTCAGGCCCATCCATGCTGTTGCAAAAGGTAAGATTTCCTTCTCTCTTATGTCCACATAGTATCCCATTGGGTAAATGTACCACAGCTGTTTTATCCATTCTTCTACTGATGGGCACCTGGGCTGTTTCAAAATCTTGCTATTGCAGTTAACACTGCAATGAACATGGGGGTGGATATATCCTTTCTGATTGGTGTTTTGGGGTTCTTAGGATATATTCCCAAAGGCGGGGTTGCTGAGTCAAAAGGCAGCTTCATTTTTAATTTTTTGAGTAAACTCCATAGTTTGCCATAATGGCTGCACCAGCCTGCATCCCCACCAACAGTGGATGAGGGTTCCCTTTTCTTTACATCCTTGCTAGCACTAGGTTGTTTGTTAACTTATTGATGATACCCATTCTGGAAGGTGTGAGGTGGTATCTCATTGTGGTTTTAATTTGCATCTCTCTGATAATTAGTGAGGTCGAGCATCTTTTCATATATCTATTGGCCCTCTGTATGTCCTCTCTGGAGAAATGTCTATTCAGGTCCTTTGCCCATTTTCAATTGGATTGCTTGTCTTCCTGGTGTAGAGTTGTATAAGTTCTTTATATACCACCTTTAGCTCAAAGTAATCTGCATACCACTGAGGCATAACTTGGGGTGGCTTCTTCTGAGCCCCTAAAATACCATGATACATCTGAACCTTTTTTGTACCCTCCTAGCTTCTAAATATAGTTATATCACAATTTTGATTAGATGAGTATAATGGGAAGCAGGGTTTATGAGTTAAAATTTTGTTTTTTTCTCTTACTAATTGTCCAAGAATGGTGTAGTCACTTAATCATTCTGTGCTTCAATTTCTTTTTGTAAAATGAGGACAAAATGAGTAAATATACATTACACTATTTTATGTGAGGATTGTGGGGGTTAATATACTATACTATTCATAAAGCTTGTAAATTAAAACATTAAGAACTATCAACCACTTACACTATATTGGAGATTATCCTCATCATGTGTTCAATCCTGTTTCCTATGTCCCATGTCTTTTTCTTTCTTAGTTTACTTTCTTATTTTTCAGGTGTTTTCTGAAAACAGATGCACAAGGCTTTCTATTCACACTGAGGGCACAACCAGTAGTACTATTCTTCAGGTTAATTTTGCATAAGAAAAAAGAACATGTGAGAAAAACTACTGAATTAATCACTTAAATCTCTTGATATTTTCTTTTCCGTAAGACAGGCCCATCTTCTAAGGTAATAGGAGAAAGTGCATCATTTCTATATTTGAGCATGCTCGAAGCCCTTAGTAGTCATGACAGACACCCATTCTCTAGACCTTAATTACATCTGATGTCCTTCACCTAACAGTCTCTTCGAATTCCTGAGTCACGGTTTGTTTCTGTTCCTGCTCTAGGAGCAAATTGAAGCAGGGACCCAAAGGAAATGACGCCCACAAGGTGAAGGAGGGGTCACGGTCGAATGAAGCCAGCCTAGTTTCCAAAGTGCCAGGCTGTAGCAATTGAAGGAGCAAGGGGCAAAATGCAAGCACGGGTCATTTCTGCACTGGCCTAAGAAACCCCTGGACCCTCAACCCTTCTTTCCCCAGATTCCAGATCCCAAGCAGCTGGAAAAACCTCAATTTTCTCCACGTAAGTTTGTTTTGGGGCCAAACCAAGAAAATGCGAGGGAGAGGGAAGAAGACATCTTTAGAACATATGTTTTGTTTTAAAACCATCTTTAACGTTCCATTTTTCATAAAATAAGAAGTAAAAATTGTTTCCGTTTGCAATAAACTCTATTGGGCGAAAAGATTAGATAGGAACAGAACACACTGAAACCCACAGTGTGTCTACCCCGGGGTCCCCCAAGGTTCGGAGCGCTGGGGGCGGGGCGAAGGGTGGCGTCGTGACGTCACCACACGGACGCACCGCCTTGTTGTTTTTGTGTTCCCAGCTCTCGGGAAAAGCCACCGGAAAATCTTTACCTGGACACCCCTAACAGGCAGAGGGGAGGACCCGAGATCCCTTCCAAAGGCTCTGCCAAGCTGCGTGGCGTCGGGAGCTTCTATCTCCGTAGCGATTCTGATACCCGTTGAAATTTGGTGGAGGGGAGCGAGACGGGAGAGACGCAATCATCAGCGAGGAAGGCAGGCCCCGTTCGGGGATCTTAGGAACCCTGCGGTCCATCATGAAGTTCCAGTATAAGGAGGACCATCCCTTTGAGTATCGGAAAAAAGAAGGAGAAAAGATCCGGAAGAAATATCCGGACAGGGTCCCTGTGAGTTTCAGGGGAGCGGGAGGGGGGAGGGCAAAGGGGAATTTGGGAAGGCGGGGGAGTCGTGATGGCTGCCTTAAGGCAGAGAAAAACGCGGGTCCCTGAAATTACTTAACCCAGGACGTCCTTCACTGCGAGGAGGAACAGCGCAACGGGCGTTCTGACTGCGGACCTTTTAAAACGCATATACTCAGGGCCCGTACCCATCTTTGTAGCTCACCGCATCCTTAAAGCGAAGCCTACATTTGAATGACTCAGCAGTATTCCGAAGCTGTGTAGGTTGGGAGGTGCTTAAAATGTGGCCCTTGTGTACATTTGCTCCCTTTAAGACTCAGGAAAATTATTTGGGGGATAATCTGTGGTTTGCCCCCGTAGATTTATGCCTTAGCTGGTTCTCCCTATATCAAGTTGACTTTGGTCCTCATTGGACCAAAGCATTGAGTTTGGGAGGTTAAGATTCGGAAACCAGTTTTTATTTATTTATTTACTTATTTATTTATATGTTAAATTCTGTGAAGATTGGAGGGGAGGGTGGGGAGTGCCACAAGACAGGCCTGGCCCAGAAAACAAGGTCACGTTCTCTGCGCAACAGCCGGATTGCCTCATTCTTGGCTCCCAGGGAGATTGTGGGGCAGCCAACTCCGCTACTTATTCTGATCAGATTGTAATTGGACACAATCAGGAAGGCCTGAGGCGTGTCTCTCTCTCTCTCTCTCTCTCTCTCTCTCTCTCTCTCTCTCTCTCTCTCTCTCTCTCTCGGACCCTGGTTAATGTAATAAAACTCGTACAGTCATTGAGGGGGAACTGACAGGGTATCTTTCTGCATCCGGGCGTTTTTCCCGTCACCCCTCCCCCGTCACTTGCCTGGTTTTCCTCTCACGTAGGTTGCACAGCAGGACTGGAAGGCAGAAGACTTTTGTGTTAGAGGGAACAATAACCATTGGATTTTGGAGCTGAAAGAGCATCTTCAGGCAGGGACATTAAGATAAACGCTTGCTTACAGATAAAGGGATTGCGATGTTATGATGTGCTTTCTTTACCAGCAGGTACTCCTGGGCCTCCTCTCCAATCCTTATCTAATTGTCCTGGTCTCATAGCTACCAGAGCAATCTGGGCCTTAGGCCAGCAGCAGAAACCCCGAGCAGTCCTTTTCCTCTAAGAAAGAGGAGACATGAGGGCCATTTATTCTGTGGAAATTGTCCACAAGAAGGATACTTTACTAGTTACTTTGCTGGTCTCAGCATTGGATGACTGCTTTAAAAGTTTCTCCCAATTCTGGTGGTATTTTACTTTCTGATAATAACATATAAATGTGACAATTAAATTTTATTGATGGTTTACCATGTACCTGAGCATATTCTGAGTGCTCTGTAGTCACTCACTCTGTAGTCATCTTCACACCATTATAATCCCCACTCCACAGATGAAAACTCTGAAGCACAGAGAAATGATGTTGCTTCCTAAAGGTTTCACATGGTTGGTCTGTGGAGACCTTGGATTGCAGCCCTGCTGTTGGGTCCTTCATGCTGTATTTCTTAGTGTCTAGTACAATTCTATTAGAATTAAGTGTATACTGTGTGCCTCACACTATGAGGTATTGGAAATAGAGAAATAAACTGTTGCTTCTATCGAGAGTTCACAAAGTAGTACGAGACTGTTCTAGCAATTCTGTAATAAGTTACAAATGCTGAAATGTACCTGTTCCTTAATCCAGTTAAAATTCCTATGTTTCCTTAAAATCAAGCCCATCACATTTCCCTTTGCATTCACCCAGAATATTTTAGGTAAGTAATTCTCCCTATTCTCTTCCTGCTAGGTTCAGTGTTAAATGTTTTACAAAATTGTATAATGTGTAAACTCATAGGACCATCACTCAGAACTTGTCCCCCAAGTTAAGTGTTAACTAGGGTTAAGCCTCCCAACTGCTCCTTAGGTACTCGACCTGTGACCTTCTTTCTAGTTGTGACGCAGAAAGAGGAGCTCTGCTCTCTGAATTCTGAGATTTGATTCCAGCTTTGGGCAGGACACTTAATCTCGCTTGTAGTGTTCTGTTTACAGAAAAGGTTGGAGTAAATGATTTCCAGTGCCCCTTCCAGCTGGACTGACCATTGGCGGTGTGAAAAGCAGTCACGCACTCTGACTGGTCACAGAGCTCAAGCTTAGCCCCAACAGTGTCTGCAGAGCTGCCAAACCTGGATAGGTGCGCTTGTGCTTTGAGAGAGGAGGGTTTCATGTGTTCTTGAAATGATCTTAGTAGTTACAGTGTATTGAAAACCTGCAACATTTCAGGAAACTCGTAGGCACAGGTTGTCTGTTTTTTGAAATTCATGAATAGCCCCAAGGAGTATTAGCCACATTTCATTTCCCAGATGAGAAAAACAGGACCAAACAGGCAAAGCCTCTGGCCCAGGGCCCACTATAAGTGAGTTGGGATTCTCTGAAACAGATACTTTGTGGTAAACCCGCGGTTTACCCCTCTCCCTCCTCCAAATCATCCCCTCCCAGCCTTGCCCCTCCCTCCACACTATGCCATGGACTTCTCCTTTGCAGTTGGTTTTATTGCTCTTTTTATGCTCCCTTCTTGTGGTTCCTTCACATACTGACCAGAGCTGGAAATTCCAGTTTTCAGAGTTCCTGCTGGACACAGTGCTACATGTCCTGTTTAGCTATGAATTTATTAACATGGTGCCTCCTGACCCTCCTCGTTGTCAGACCTTCGTTGGTCTCTCCCTGATACTCTTCCTACTTTCTTTTTAATTTCTGATTCACATGTTGCTACTCCAGTTTTTATTTCTCATCATAAGTGTTATCTTACTCTTCTGGTCTAAATGGTATAGTACTCTTTTTCTCTGTATACATAAACTAAACTTTTCACTATTTTAATTGGTCCCCTTAAATGTAAAAGCTTCAGACCCCTCCCTCTAAGCCAGTTCTTGTGTTTAGATACTTCTATATAATTTACAGAGCATTTCATATAAAATTCTATGGATTATTCAAGTTCACCGTATCAGTACCATAACTTTCTAAAGGAGGTGTTGGAATGTCACCATCTTCTACTCATTGGAATGTTGAAGCTCAGAGAGGTTGAGTGACCTGTTGAAGATCACACAGCTACTAGGGAAACTTGTGTCCAGTGTTTAAATCTGCTTCTTTAACATTCCATACCTCCCATACCCTCTGTCTAGGATGATGATATTTTCTAAATGAAAAATCTAAAACTCATGGGTTTATAATAGATATTTAAATATTTAAAATTTAAGTATGTAATATAATGCACATAGTTTATAGATCTGTAAATACTAAATATATTTTTGTAATATAACTTAAATCTATTTAAATATTTTAAATTATAAATGTCTTCTGTTTTATAAATTTACATGCTAAAAAGTCTTTAATTTTTACATTGCTTCATTTTTTTCTTCTCATTACACAAATAAATATACGATCTTTCTAAGCCTTTAAGTATTATAGAAATATTTATAGATGTTGAAAATCCCTTGAAATTCTAACATACTCTAGATAAAGAGGTTATTGTGCTGATATTATATTGCAGAATATCACACTATAAGAAGTACTTTACTACTTTTTAAATTTAAAGTGTCTTAGCTTTTTTTTTTTGTGGTCATTGTCAAAAATTTTGACAAAACACAAAGTTTAAACCATGTTTTCTATAGCTTTAATAAACGGCATTTGCAAGAAAGGAAACTGATAGGTACCCTGGACCGCCTGTGAATGCCCGGACAATCTTAATGCTCTAATTAAATATCAGAAAGCATGTACCCTATAGTATATTTTACAGGTAACTTATAAATACTTAAAATCAAGGTTCTTTTTCCTTTTCATCACATGCTCTCTCCATCCTCTTGTTATTGTAGTAATAACACTACAAACTTTCTAAGAAAGCCCATTTCCCCCGTACACTTGTAAGGGGTAAGGGAGAATAAGAAATGGAACAATGTTACTGGCGCTAGTCATACTCACTTCAAATAGGGTAATTGTAGGGTGTGGAAGGGAAAATACTAGGTTAGATTCTGTAGTTTTCATTCCCTACTCTCTGCCCCCTCCCAGGTGATCGTGGAGAAGGCTCCTAAGGCCCGGGTGCCTGATCTGGACAAGAGGAAGTACCTAGTGCCCTCGGACCTCACTGGTAATGCTCTTCTTTCCCTTGACCCTGAAAGACCCTTCCTCCCATGGGCAAAGCATTCCCAGTCCTTCTTGCAGGCATGAGGTTGCGAGACTGAGGAAGCAGGGTTGAAGAAAGGCAGTTGTGTTTCCCAGAGAATTAGGTGATTTAAAAACCGTGGCGTAATTCTTCCCCATCACTGGTTCCCTTAAGTTTTTCCCAGCATAGTGCCTCGTTTGACTTAGACACAGGGAAGTGCAAAACATTGAAAGAGAAGATCAAATGTCCATTAGTTAAACCACTTAAAATCAGCTTTGTCACTGTGATGTCAGTTTATTCCAAAAGAAAATCCAGACTAGTTTCTTGCGGGGGATCATGTTTTAGAGATTCTCAGGTGAATAACTTTTTTTCTCAAGCTATGTTTCTTTGTTTTGGGGTTTTTGTTTGTTTGCTTGTGTTTTGTTAACATTTCAGAGATACTGTTTGAAATTGCTGAGGATATATTCATTTTTCACCTTGATCCTTAGTGGAATCACTGCATTCATGAGAAACTAGAATGTTTTCTAGATGTATTTGCCCCAAAGTTTCTGGATTTAAATGTCAACCATCTAGAACTTTCTCAGTCTTCTCAGAAAAAGGGAAAGCTGTGAACTCCACTCATTGTCCCAACATTGAGTGGTGGTACTAAGATTGATTACTGGAGTCCAGAAGACCTCTTCCCATGGCTAGTTTGTCTTAAGATGGAAGGGTGTTCCAAATCAGATTAGACAGGGATGGGAATGTTTCAGTCTGGATGTACATGGTGTTCCCTCAGAGCCGTCCTCAGGCTTCAGTGGATATGCTGACATTTGGTCTGAAATAGATAAAGCATGGGAAGTGCTTGTTTTCTGAGGAATAAGCTCCTCACTGGCATGTTGGGAAATACAAGACTTCTCTGAGTTTCACTTTATTTCTACAGCTTTATAGAATAGTACTGGGTTCTGTCCAGATGGTGGGTAAAGGCGGTACTTTAAAGGGATGAGGTATAGGAGAATTTTTTTCTGGGTCTTCCCCTTTTCCTAATCCCTTGTGTTCTTCCCTCTTGCCGTTTCTGAAACCTCTCTCCTTCACCCAGTTGGCCAGTTCTACTTCTTAATCCGGAAGAGGATCCACCTGAGACCTGAGGACGCCTTATTCTTCTTTGTCAACAACACCATCCCTCCCACCAGCGCTACCATGGGCCAGCTGTATGAGGTAATGGTCCTGGCCACAACAATGCCGACAGGTTGGGTGTTCTTAGGCTCTTGTTCCAGTGCCTTTTGATAACATGCCGGGGAAGTGGAGCAGGAGGTGTTATTTGTCGGGATCCACTTACCCATGGCAGTGTGAGGCTCTGGGAGATGAGATACCACTTGTCCTTTAGGAACGGAGCAGCTACTAGACTCAGCCCCTTTGAATTATTTTTTCAGTATGAGCTTATCTTTATTGAAAGCAGGAATTGGCTTCTGATTGTGAACATTTCAAATAAGCCGAAATTTATAATTCAGGCAAAATCTTTAAATTGTCTTAAAAGATAAACTCAGCTGGAAAGAATATGTTATATGATTTTGTTTGGCTTAATTGGTAAATTGTCAGAATCCATTACGAGAAAACCATAGTAAAGGACTTTATCATGCGGTATCACCTAAGAGTGTAACTGTGTTATTCCTTCAAGGATTTCACACAAGATGCTGCTGCCTTCTTATGCTCCATCAGTGAGTGCAATAAACTTCTAATACTGCTAATCTAATTTTTATTCCATAGCATATATTACCTATTAGTATATATTTCAATATGTGTGTTTTGTTGTATCTGTGTGCCCCTTACTAGAATGAGCTTTTAAAGGTAAGGACTGTGCCCTAGTCTTGTTTTTATTCCTGATGTCTATGTGTATGATATTCTCCATGAAGGTTTTTTGTGGACCCAGGGTTGAATTCCACCAATTCTGAACATCCATTGTTCTTCCTTTTAATGGGGTCTGTGGTATACCTTCCATACTTACTTTACAAGGTTACGTGAGGATCACAGTCCTGGAGATGAAGATGGTGATTGTGTTTCTAACCTGTCCTCTTATCTCTTCCCCTAGGACAACCATGAAGAAGACTATTTTCTGTATGTGGCCTACAGTGATGAGAGTGTCTATGGGAAGTGAGTGGTGGAAGTCCAGCAGATGGGAGCACCTGGACTCGGGGGTAGGGGGAGGGGGTGTGTGTGGGACTTGGGGAAGAGAAGGGGGGGCTCCCACTATGGAGGAGACAGAAGGTGAAGACATCTGGAAACACTACACCGCACACACCGTCACCATATTTTCACCTGCTCAATTGATATTTTTTGCTGCTTCCTCGGCCCAGGGAGAAAGCATGTCAGAACAGAGCCGTTGGATTAGCTTTGCTTGAGGAATGGAGCTGATGTCATTTCACAGCATTGCTGCGAATTTTTGTGTAATTTTTTTTTTTTTTAAATAGAAGAGTCAGGAAGTGAGCAAGTTGGGGCCAGAGATGATTGTGGACCAGCATCAACTTCCTGCTCTTCCCTTCTCCTTGGGCAGAGATTGTCTTTTTGACATTTGCACAACTTAGGATGTTTTAGGACTACTGGTAGCGGACCATTCCCGGGGACCAAAAGAGACACATTGTAATGAAAACATTGTGTCCCATCTCTCCTGTTGTCACACCTCCTCCTCTGCACCCCCCATCCCAGTCGTAATCTCACACACACATCACAGTACTGCCCCCGTGGTGGTGATAGACATCTGACAGAAATTTAGATAGAGCTCTCTACTTTAGGAAATTAGGGGCCAGGCGTGAAGGTTATGTGATTATGAAGATAGTTTTGGTAGCATTTAACTGGAACTGATGAAGTATTGAACATCTCTGCCTAACCTGCTGTCTCTCTGGTGCCCCTTATTCCACACCTACCGCGGAGTTTAATGAGCCTCGGCCGTTTCCAATTACAGACTCAAAGGATGTCCTCCCTCCCTGCTGTCCCTTCAGTCCCACATGCACAGAAATGCTAAGTGATGGCCAGCTGCTTCCCTCTGTGGGTTTTCATTTACTGCAGCTGCTAGTTAGAAAAGTTTGAGGGGATGACTTTTTAGTAATTCGTGGGATTCTGTTGATTCTGATTATTTTCACTGTAGGGGTTATGGGTGGGGGTAGGGAGCAGGAATTGCACTCGGACGTAACATTTCAGTTCATCTCTGCTAATGAAACGGGTCCTTCCGGTGGGGGGGAATCTGTGTTGATTCTGTTAGCTGCAGGCTCTTGTGTAATGTTTATATTGTCAGGCCAAGGAAATAAAGTAATTGCATACCTTAAAAACCCGCCTTGATTTAGTGTGTATTAGAATGGATGACGGAGCCCCTGAGCAGAAAGTTTTGAGTGACTGTTAGAATGTTTGCTCATATGTGGTCAGACATATTCGTGTCTACTGACCAGAAGTTATGTCCACAGGTGAAGGTGGATATGGGGCAGTGTGCCTGGTACATTGGTGGTGTGTGTGTGCGTGATTTCCCCTCGAAGGTCACTGTTTGTGTGATTTTTCAGAGGGGAAGAGGGTAGACCGCCTACATCAGAATTTTGGGGGTGGAATTGGGGTGTGCTGCTTACATGGGCAGATGTCTAAGCCTTGTCCCAGTTTAGCCCACTCAGAATCTCAGCGTAGGTGCCTGTGTTTTCAATCTCATGAGTCTGCTGCATACTAAAGGTGGAGAGGTGTTATTCTGTATAGCTGGTTTTGCTCTAAGTCCCAACCAAACACTCCCTCTATACCTTGGTCAGCAGGAGAGGCACCTACATAAGCCTCATAGGGTCACACAAGCTTGGTGTCTTCTGACCATTTGACTCCTTCAGTCAGTTATGGACATACTCTGTCCACATCTTCATCAGTTTGAGGCAGGAGAGACACCTAAGTAAGGCTCCTAGGGTCACATGAGATTGATGTCTTCTGACCATTTCAGTCCTTGAGTCAGGGATCATTATGTGGGCAGGAAGCTGGGGGGCAAGTTATGAGACATTGAAAAACAGATTAGTAGAAACTGCATTCTTAAAGAACTTTAAAACCCTCCTCTGACCCTTTAATCTCTTGCATCTATATCCTCAAGTGGTGTCTACCTCTGTAGCGTATTACGGAGTATATTAGAGTCTGCAGAAAGGAAGTAGGTGATTACGAAAGATCAGGACAGGATTCCACCCATCACTGAACCATGCTCAGAGTACGGACTGAGATAGGTCAGGATTAAGAGGGAAGGAAGAAGCCCAGTAAGCACCAGAGGAAAGAAATTAAGCTCTAAGGGCCCTGGCTAGGTAGCTCAGTTGGTTAGAGCATCCTTCTGATACACTTAAGATTGTAGGTTCAATTCACCAGTCAAGATACATACATGAATCAACCAATGAATGTATACGTGCATGAAACAAATCAATGTTTCTTTTCTTCCTTTCTCTAAAATTAATGCATTAAAACTAAGGAATTTTGCTGTTGACATCAAAGCACTGAAAATGAACATCTGTCTTTACTGACAAAAATATTGAAGCGTTGCTTCTGATAAGCCAAATGGAAAATTAGGATACATTTTGAAGCTAATGGACTTAGTCACTGCCTAGGAATGAGATGGGATGAATGTTCAGAATAAACACGTCAGATCCCAGTCCTCCAGACACATGCACAGCAGCCCCTGTAGCTCAAGGAATTTCGGGTCATCGCTAAACCAGAGAGGGACTTTGTAGGGCTTCTGTCCCCCTAGGAGGCCTTCACTTATTTCCGTCTGACCTATCCCTAGATTTTTCTGTTGGAAAAATTTGTCCTTGAATGGGACATTACATACCATGTTAGACCAGGCTTCTGATGTTACAAATCCACAAAGTTCAAATAACTTGGCTAAGTTCAGAGGCAAAGGCAGCCTGATGTTTCGGCGGTCTGATGTGGACGTGATGCTTTCCTGACCATCAGTGTTTCAGCGCCACTCCCATGTTTCCTGCTACTTAAGTTTTAAAGTTTCCTGGAGCCCTCTGGCCATTGTGAGTCAAGTCTCCGGGTGAAAGCAGTTTAGGAAATGTCTTCACTAATCTGGATCCCATGTCCCTGTGTATGGTTGCTGACACCCTGATACTTCTTTCTGGGAATCCAGCTCGAATGGTGTGTCAAACAGTCCCGTTTTCCCTGTGGAATCAGTATGACATCATGACTGTCAGATGAGTGGGTCCCAGCTTTTACCATATATTTTGGGAGAAAGAATTCACATCTATCTGTAGGGTAAATATGCATCTAGGTTTGCCAAGGAGAGTCAATTTATGCCTATTGTACCGATTAATTGATTTGTGCTTCCTTATTCACTGTTACAAGTTTCCCCATGGATGAAAATATTATGTGATCACTCTTTATACTTAGTATAAAATGGAAGCTTTTTCCCACCATGGAGAGACAGAGAAAGAGAGACGGAGACACACTGTCTGAGTGGTCCAGGTACCCCCTGCCCCAGGACGGCTGTTACCCCGTGTGGGTGGAAACCAGAAAAGGAATGCCACTCTTGAATGTCAGTTTGCCACCCTGCCCCCCATGCAGGATTGTTTTCTTCCTATAAAATACGGTGCATTTTAAAAAGTTTATATAGATTATTGTGAAATCAGAGATTAAGATTGCAAAAGAACAAGCAGATGGGGTTTAAGTAATGAAGAGTGATGATCTGGCAGACTGGTGCACCGCCTGGTGCAGCTCCCGGGGTGCTGTGGGGCTTCCCAGTGGGAACGGTGCTCCCCAGCGGGTGCACAGGCCTCTGGCTGTTGCGGAGCCCTTTTGGTTAAATATTGTCAGTTGTGCCAGTTGCTGTGGGAATGTTACATTTAGTAAGTACATGTTGTATTTGTGTCATTAATCACCAAATGTGTACTAGGAATGGTATAATTTTGAGATGGTGTGTGTGGGCTGGGGCATGCTATACACTTACTTGCCCATGGATACAGCACCAAGTCAACTGCTACAATAAACAAATGTATCATTTCTGGAAAATAAACTAGTCAACAAATCGGTTTCAGCCAGTTTTTACTCTCTATATAAAGACATGTAATCAACTATTTCTAGCTGTGTTTTCTTTCAGATATAATTTTACTCTGAGATATTTGAACAAGCTCCAAACATTCATCTTCATTTCTTTTTTGTTTTCACGTTTGTTGCAAGAAACTACCAGTCATTTTCAGAACTGTCCCATTTTGTCCTGGAGTGGCTCTGAGTCCATGCTGTCACTTCAGTGCAGCCTGAGAATTCTTGCCTGCCAACCCACCTCCCCGCCCACCGCTTTGTTTACCTGGCTGTCCCAGTGCTCCGTCTGCAATTTGGTCAACCCTGCCTGCCGCACATTATCCTGCAGATGACTCATGGCTGCAGAGCTTGCTTTTCTCAGCTATTTGGATAGATAGTTAAAAACAAACCCCAAAACAAAAGCACACATTAGAGTCCTGTGTCAAAAACTGAGACGGTGCTAATGTCAGTCTAACTGCTTTTTTGAATTGTAGGACCCTTTAAAAATATTTCGCTTTTATTCTATGGTTATGGATGAGCATGTTGATACTTTGTAAATCTGTACAAGCACATTATTTTCAAAGTTTGAAGTGACAGGAAGTAGTCAAATGACATTTGCCCATGCTGCAAGTCATGTGCAATACATGCAGGTGTGCATGTATTTCAACAGTGACTAACAAATGACGGAAGGCGTTCCGGTGTGTCTTCAACATTGGATCGTCTGTCTTGATATTGTATTTTCAACACCGCAGTGTATTTATTCAAGGTCCTATGACTTCGGATGAAAGCTGTTCAGCACTTAAGACTTGCATGAAGTGACCCCGAGCTTGTGGGTGGATGGTTGAAACACATCTGTTTTTGCATTAATAGTAGGCTCAGCATTGTTCACGTCTCTCAACAAAAGCATGATGATTGCTTCCTGCTTGGTATCCAAAGAATAAAAATAATAACAAGCCGATATTAAAAAGGGTGCTGACATTGGCTAGCTTCCTACCTCTGAGTCTTGGCTCAGCTGTCATCCCAAGCCTACCCTGAGGACCCTGCTTAGTATTCCAACATCCTCCCCCACTCTCAGCTCCGCCACACATTCCTACCTTGCTTTGCTTTGTCCTTTATGCTTAGCACTGATCACCTGACATTTTAAATTTATTGTCTGTTTCTCACCGGATTTGTAAGCTCCACAAAGGCAGGAACTTTGTGTTCACTGGTTGACACAAACTAATTAGAACAGTGCCTGATGTTTATACAATAGATGATGCTCAAAATAATAATAGCAGCTACTGATAGGGCTGAAAATTTCAGTTCAAGGGTTTGGTAATTCAGTTAAGAGCAACATTCTTTTTCCCTTTAGAGCACTCCCATGCCTCTTCTCAGTCCTGAACGTTTTACTTCTGAATTGTAAGGTTCCCTGTGAGACTTGCAACCAGGGGAGCAGCTGACAAAAAAAACAAACAAACTACATTTCCCATGAAAGCACAAGGTATAAAAGGACCATTAAAGGAACTTTGGGAAGCTCTTGGAGCTTACTAGAAAGATCTGGACACAGGAAATAGGTTTCAGATCCCAGCTCTACCACTTAATTAGCTCTGAGACATGGGCCAGTTTATTTTTTGTACAAATGTAATTCTAAATTCCCTTCCTGTTAGATATAATAATTACACCATAGGTTGATGTGACTATGAAATAAAGCCTTTGCAAACCACAAACATTGCATATCAGGAATACATTTTATTTTAAAACAAATGGCAATCAGGCTATTTGGCAGGAATAATCTAGATTTTCATTTTTGGTTCACTGGTAACACTATGGGATATTAATTGGAAAATGCAGGAAATGACATGAGTTAGAAAATGGAATACGTTGAGCTGGGTGTCTCTAAAAATAGCTGGCAGACTTGATGAGAAACAGCTGAGAGGGCAGTTTTCCTCCCCTTCAACTCTCTTTGAAGACCAATTTTCTTGTAGTTGCCATTTATCTTCAAAGGTGGCACTGCTGGGTTTTTGCATATCAGCAGGTAAGACTTGGAGGTGGGACCAAGAAGCTAGAACAATTTTCAGTACTATCAGGCTGGAATTAATATGCACTTTTTAAAAACTTATTTCAGTTGTTTTGTTAATTATGAAATGCCCAAATATTAACCATGCTCTGCACACATTAACAAACACAGTTCCCCTCCCTTTATACCATCCAAAGCAGAGTGATGTATAAAGTTGCCTTCCAAACAGGATGCCCTTGGCTCAGGTGTCTGCAGCCCAAACTGCTCTGCCACCGGAAGCACTTGTTTCTCCTGAGGGCTGCCCAGTGCTGCAGTTGACTGGTTCTGGGTGGCAAGTGAGGCATCTTCTCTGCCTTTTTTTTTTAGTCAACTTTCTAATTCCCAAATGACAGATCCCTGAAGGACCCACACTTCTCATATACAAGTGAGCGAGAAGGTGAAATAAAGGAGAATGAAAGGGCAAGAAAGAGAACAAATGTTTATTGGCCAATTATCTATATTCGTATAAATCACTCTGCTAGATTCTTTTTAAAAAATGGAATGTATTGGGGTGATATTTGTTTGCAAAACCATACAAGTTTCAAGTGTACAAGTCAACAAAACCTCACCTGTGCACTATATTCTGAGCCCATTGCCCCAAGCAAAGTCACTTTTCCATTCCCATGTTCCTTACTTTGCCCACCTCCACCTACCCTCCACCCCGCTTCCTTCTGGCTATCACCACCCTGTTGCCTGTGTCTATGTGTTATGTATATATGTTCTTTGGCTGGTCTTTTCACCTTTCATCTAGTCCCCCTCCCCTCTGACAGCTGTCAGTCTCTTCCATGTATCTATGCCTCTGTTTCTATTTTGGCAATTTATTTTGTTCATCAGATTCCACATATAAGTGAGAACATATGGTATTTGTCTTTCTCTGATGGGCTTACTTCCCTTAGTATAATACTCTCCAGGCCCAGTCATGCTGTTGCAAAAGGTAAAATTTCTTCTTTTATGACTGTGTATTATTCCATTGTGCAAATGTTCCACAGCTTTTTGATCCACTCATCTACTGATGGACACTTGGGCTGTTTCCAGATCTTGGCTATTGTAAATAACGCTGCAATGAACATAAGGGTGCCTATATTCTTTTGAATCAGTTTTTTTGGGTGTCTTTGGACATATATGTAAATTAAAACCAAAATGAGATATCACCTCACACCTGCCAGAATAGCCATCATCAATAAATCAAGAAACAAGTGCTGGTGAGGACGTG
This sequence comes from Anoura caudifer, assembly GCA_004027475.1. Classification (NCBI taxonomy): domain Eukaryota; kingdom Metazoa; phylum Chordata; class Mammalia; order Chiroptera; family Phyllostomidae; genus Anoura; species Anoura caudifer. Next base: position 23,182 of record PVKU01007374.1, read on the forward strand.
GTGAGAAGGGAACTCACGCGCACTGCTGGTGGGAATGCAGACCGGTGCAGCCACTGTGGAAACTGTGTGGAGATTCACCAACAAATTCAAAATGGAACTGCCTTTTGACTCTGCTTCATTCTCAACATTGTCTTGCTGAATCTTGGAAAATAATTGAATATTTTGATTCAACTTGACTGCTAACTAGGGAGAAGAAAGGCTAATTTTTTTCAAGATGAAATGGCTAATGCTGAGCTCTGCGTAGTTACATTCAAACCCAGGTCCAGCTGCAAACTTCATGCACGGGTCTCCCTGTGGTCAATGCCGACAGGGCCTTTAGGGATTCCATGTGAAACTTTGATCAAAGACTGAAGCTGTAAAATAGTTCAGTTTCTGTTTGTAATAGTCCCTTGTCCTATAGCTAAGTTGTTTGTGCTTGCTATTTACAAACGTACAGAGCAATTTGACACCTCAGTCCCTCTCCGTACATTGCTTTATCTGCAGTGCCCTTCCCTGTCATCCTCCCTACCCACTGACCTCCCTCCAGGAGGAGCGCCTGTGTGAGGATTACCATAGGTCCAAGAACAAGGAACTGTAAAACAACAGAGACTTCAAAAAGATATGTATTTCATTCTAATGCGGAAATGTTCAGGTTTGGTACAATGATGGCTCCGCCTCCGGAGGCCCAGGCCCCTCCTGCAGTCTGCTCCAGAGCAGTGGGGTGTGTACCTCGTCCTTGAGTCAAGGTCACCTTGTTCCTGTTATCTACAGAGGAAGAGATCCACAGGAGGACAGCACGCAAGTCGGCTCTGTCGCTCTCTTTTTCTTCCACTTTTAAGTCCAGCTCTCTCTTAGGGAAGGTTCCTTTAGGCACAGGACAGTTCCCTGTATTTTACTAGCCACAACTTAGTCACCCAGCCACACCTATTTAGAAAGAAAATCGGAATTTTTTTTCTTTAACCTAGGTGGCACCTGCCTGGCTCAAAACCTTATTACTGTGGAGCCAGAGCATGAAGGATACTCTTCTAGGAACCAGCTCCTAATAACTCCTTTAACACACTTGGAAAATTTGGCAACATAGTTTTCAGTGGAAGTACTGTATCCTGTACCTCCATACTTCTGTTCAAACGTCCATACATTTTATTGTGCTACTTTTTGTATTGTTTATTTTATTTTAAAGATATCTTGCTTACCAAATTGTATTTTCAGTCCCTCAAGGCCTGGGGCCATATTTTAAGTGTCTTTGTGCCCCTGGTGGCCAATAAGTGACTAGGAACAAATGATCGTTAAAGGAAGGAATGAAGAAATGAGCGTATGGATGCTTACACTACAAAATGAGATTTGAGTATTGATAAAGACGAACTGGAACTTTAAGAAAACACAGTCAGCTGGGAGGGTCTATGGAGGAGCTAGGGTTTATGGAAGTTTTACTCCACGTAATCGTGAGAGCCCTACTTGTGAGAACCCTGCAGTCAAGAACCCTGCAGGAAGAACTCTGTTGTTATAACAAAGCTCTATTGTCCTAACTTCCCCCTTCCCTTAACTTCCTTTCCATTGTATAAACACCCCTCCATCTTGGCGTACAGGGCCCAGTACGCACTGGCCTGGGATGTCTGCCTGCACTGGGTTGCAACCCTCCTTTTTCCTGAACGTCATCTTTTTGGTGACAAAACGCCTAGTTAGTATTTTTTAGTAGACGGTATTGACTCTTAAAACATATCCACCTGAGCTCTTTAGCTTAATCTAGACGTTCCTGGCATTAATTGCTTAACCAAGCGATTAAGGATCCCTTCATCTCATTGATGCCATGATTTTTAGTAAAGTTACATGGGAAATATTACTGTAAGATAAATTTAGAATGTGGTATTTGTAAAGCAATTTATAACTTAATGAGTGTGTTTAATGTACTAATTACAGAGCAACAAAATATTAACATTCTTAAATTCCCTGGGTCAATTTCATTACCAAGGATAAGAAGAGACTGAGTTTTTTAAATGAATGTAAGTTTAATTGCCCTGTTCTTTTTTTCTACCTCAACCAAAAAAAAAAAAAAAAGGCTCAGGGGCCCTAAGACAGGCGGGTATTAAGTAAAGCTGGCAGTTTGAATCTCCTCTTGATCCTTTGTTTGGCTTCTAAAGAGTTTGAGATAGAGGATAAGTGATTTGCACAATGCTCCCCAGTTATAAATTTTCAACCTATGTTGGGACATTAATTGCCGGTATATTTATAATTTGTGAGGATATTTGTAAAAGTTCTGTCTCTCTCTTTTTTGTGGAGAGCAAAGTTTGTATTAAGTATCCAGGCGAGGAGAGAGGCAAGGCATGGAGCGATGCACCAGCCTTGAAGAGCAGGGGCTGTGAGGCTTTACTGGTTTTGCTGTTGTGGGGCCCCTGGGCTGTCAGGGCGTGGTAACAGGAGGCTGCGGTTTGTTCCAAAGTTTTCTCCCTGCGGGCGGTTAGTTCTGTTCTTGGTTCCGGTCACTTCCAGTCTGATTGCTGGCTGTGGAGGTGGTTGAGGAGGAGGCTGCCCGCAGAGTCGGAGAGACGGAGGAGGATCGGAATGCTCTCTCCAAACCTCACAGAGACAGGGTTTGAGGGTTAACCCGGGTTGAGCGTCTGCTGCCCACCAGACCCCTGTTCACAAGTCTCAGGGCGCCAGAGGAGAGGGAGAAACAGAGAATGTCCCCGTACGGGCCACCAGAATGTTAGGGTGGTCGTTGACACGGGCTGCAGGAGGATTCACAAAGAGAGGAAAGCGTGGAGTCCAGTGTTTATTATCCCGTCAAGACGTGGTGTGGAGAGACACACCAGCCTAAAAGTTCTTTTTAGAAGGCAGTTATATTTATACTCTTTTAGAAAGCTACCATAGAGACTAGCACAAGCAATTAAAAATTCAGATGGTTGGAAGAATTTTAAAGGTTTGAAAGAGTCTTACAAGTATTATCTTAGGAGCTGAGTCTTGAGAGATGTGGTCAAGATGGCTTGTGGTTTCCCAGAAACCAGTTTTTTTCTGCTCCTGTAGTAGCGACTAAGCACGTGACCATCCACAATAAACACTAGATCTTCCTGGTGTACTTGCAGCTCTGCAACAATATACCAGCTACTTAACTGCTGTGAATTCCAGTTTCCTCATTGGCACTATCAGAAATAATGCCTACCTCTCGGAATTACATAATTTTGTACATAAATATTAGAGTGTGTATTAATCCTAAAATACTGTAACTTATTTAGAAATTTCTCTTTGTTTTGATTTCCGTAAGTACTGGATTAAGTTTCATGCATTTTTCTGTCTCAGGGCCTAGCTCTCAGTACATTTTTATTGAATCTAAGACAACTGTGTAGTAAATACAGCAATAAAGACTAAAGCAGACTGGGCATTTTTCACACCTGGCGTATTAAATGCAAATCTCAAAACTGTCAGCAGGTGAGGAATCCTTGAAGACAAAATTCAACCTTCAAGGTCAACTAGAACGGAGTGTAACTCGATAAGTGACTTCCTCATTGTTTTTTACTGGCTTCTCCATGCAGCTTCAAGGAATGCCACTCTGCCCTGCGCTCTCTATCCTGCACCTTCGTGGATCTCCTAGTTCCTCCAACTCACCAAGACTTCTATAAACTCAAGACTTTCTAAAGATTTATCTAGAATATTCATCTCTCTCTATTAGTCAAGCTTCTCTAAAGAAACAGGACCAATAAGCTTATAGAGAGAGAGACATGTAAATACAGAGGTGGGCAAAGATAGATTTATAGTTGTTTATATGGGAAAGACATGCAGGTTATGATTATTATAACAGTTTTATTAACTCAAGAATGTCACTTACATCGGTAAACCTACTTTTACCCACCTTTGTTATTTCTGTAGAAGATGGAAGTACCTACTGCAATTCTAATTCTTCATAACCTGTCTCTCAAACAAACATGAACAATCAAAATACTAACCACTATTTGATCTTTAGGTTTTACTCTGTTGGCTTCTACTTGAAACATAAAATTGGAAATGCAGTGATTTATTTGACAAAGAAGTGTATCACTTCTTTGGTGGAAGAAAAAGTAGCTTTTGTAGTAGCACAGGCAGAAGCTTTTGCAGTCCCCCCTAAAACACTGGAGAAGACGACAGTCAGCTGTATCTGGTGACACACGCCCACAAGCGTTTCTCCCAGGGACCTGGCCCCCTCAGTGCGGTCCTGATGGACACAGGTGCCGCACATTCCCACAGGCAGGGCATTCTGCTGAGAGGGCAGTAGGGCAGAGCTGGCTTTCCCCCGCCTCTCCCCCGCACACACACACCCTTTCTCTCTCTCTCTTTTTAAAGCTCCTTAAAGTAGCTGCAGGATTCTCATCCGCAAGGCTCATCTGAGAACTAAAGACTGTTCTCTGTAACTACTGGATATCCAAGCCCATCCTTCAAGACAAAAGACGGAACCTGCCCGGTTCCTTTGTAAAGTTAGGAGATGTGTTAAAAATTCTAAGAACATGGGGAAGCTACATCAAAAAGCCATCCAGGAAGAGGTGGGTTTGAGGAGACCAGCAGTTTTCAAATTCAGAGTGTGTCAGAATCACCTGGAGAGCTGGTTAAGTGCTTTTTTTGGGTCCCACCCCCAGAATGTCTGATTCCATAGGTCTAGAGTCGGGCTAGAAATTGTGTTTCCGAAAAGTTCCCTGGTGATGCTGATGTTAGAACCACACCGTGATCCAAGGACCACACTATAAAAACCACTGCAACAGAAAAGTATTAGACCATTCCTTGTCTGAAACACATCCCTGCATCCTCAGAAAACAAGCATTTGGAAATATGACTAAGCAGTGTTTCTTTCAGATGCTTGAAACCAACTTATCAGACTTGTGTGGGTTGCTTGTAAAATAAGGGAGATTTCTACTTACTACTCTAGACTTACTAAAGTGAATTTCTGGGGATAAATATGGGAAACTGCATTTTCAGCAAGGTTTATGTATGCAAACTGAATCTTCAGAGCCACTGGTAAAGTGTTATACTTGACAAAAATGAGAGAAATTCACAATAAGTATGACAATAAGTCTACAATACAAAGTATCTAGGCCTAAAAAAGAAATGAAGACCAAGAGAATGTCATTTGGGATATATATTGAAGAGCAAATTTATTGGGACCTATGCAAGGAAAAAAATTGAAATGATCTTTTGAATTTTGTAATCACCTAATTCTTTTTAATAATATTGGTGTGTTACGACTGTTCAAGGTCTGACAGTTTCATGGTTTTTGTGCAGATGGAAGAATATTCACGGAGTTTTTGGGGTGTCTGGCATGCCTTTATTCCCAGGTGGGTGAGCCATGCACACTGCAAGCTGCATGTTCCCCTGCATGTCTGGCCTTTGCTCCCAGTGTGGAACCCAGCAGGGAGCCCCTACTGCCTTAAGTACTGAAGGCAAACAAAGCCAGCTTCAAGCCAGAAAGTTATACAACAACATCATTCTGCACATGGGAGCCCATTCATCTTGCGGGAACAGTTTATCGGGCCCAGTCTCAATCAAGGCTATGAGAACACTGCCTCCCTTAGTTACCCAGACACCTGGGTGAGGAAGCCAGACTGCCTCCATTTACCCTACAATCGGTGTGTTATAATCTTCATTTGACTGCTGTAATGTGGATTTTGTTTGTTTATTCTTGAACAAGATAACCTAAGTCTTCATAAACTGTACCCACTTAAAGTTACCATCCATCCTGCTGATTCAGGGTTAGGCTTTGTGGTGTTCCTAATACTGGCTGCACAGTAGTATCAGTGGCCAGCTTTTAAAAAATACAGCATCATTCTGGGAAGGGCATGGGGGAGGGTCTGAGCATCTTTCCATTTCACAATCCCCTCAAATGATTTCTGTAGCCAGGGTTGAGAAGTATGTCTACTGGGTGCTCATTGGTACCAGTTCTGTAAACAGGAACTTCTCTCCTGAATTCACTTCATTTCTCTTACAAAGTAACAGAGCTAGAATAATTCTTGCCAGATCCAGTTCCTTCTTCATCATTACTCGCAGGGCTGTGGAATCCAAAACAATCCCAATCAGTGAATTAGATTTCTGCTAGACAAGCTTCTTGAACATATTTAAGAAAATAACCACATGTCTTCTGCCCACCATGACTTTGATTCTGTTTTGATCTGACTGAAAGGCTTTGACCGGCTAACTTACAAGGCTGACCCTAAACCCTACTCTTCCCTCCCACTCCATCACAGCTAGATCACTGAAACAATTTATGTTCATTTCACTGATGGCCACAAGGTGGCAGTCCAGATCCATTTAATAATTCAAGGCTGCTTTGTAAGGGGCTGCAACTATCATTTTCTGTTTTGCGACTAATAAAGGGGTGTTACCTTTTTGTAAACAAAGACCACAGATTCATACTACTAGCCGAGTAGCTGTAAATATAAGAGATCATCTTCATTGACTGTCAATTTTTTAAAAATCTTCTAAAGGAGGTAGACACATTGCACATTTTTAACTGTTTTTCTGACTTTTAGTGTCTTAGAATCTAGACAAAATACTAACACTCTCAGACAATGGAAATCCTTCTGTTCAAAAAAATGAAAAGTGATGCATATTCAAGAATAAAAATAAAAGTGTTATTTAAAAGAAAATAATAAAACATAGATCTGTTTCCTCATTTGTTTTGTTCGGGTTACCTAAGAGGTAAAAAAAAAGGGGGGGAGCAGGGGTTGGGAGAGACCAAATACACATTCATAAAAAAAAGAAAAGCAAAATGCTTTATGTTTTATCTCAGTTTTTATATCTCTGAGAGTTTGCTTGTATAAAAGGTGAAGTTTTGTTGATAGACTATCACTACAGTTCAAAGAGCAGGTATCAATGATACATTCCTTTAAATCTGTGAGACCTGACTTTGTTCTCACTGCCTCAGTCCATAGATTGTGACTGAAAGAGTTCCTTTGTGCAGGTGGATAAAGGAGGCTGAAGTGGGGAAAGGGAAAGGAAATGAACACTTTTTGAGGGGGCAGGGGTCAAACTCAGTCTACTCCTTATTTGTTTAGGAGGTTAAGCTTTTAAATAAGTATAATAAAGACTAGAACTACCTTTTGGATTGCTTTCAAAAAGATAAAAGTAAACAATAAAATGTTAGAATAAAATAATCTATGCAGCTACAAAATATACACTTCAGTACCATTGTTTATAATAGTCAGGTCCACTAAAGAGATTACATTTATACAATAGTCCTCTCCTTATCTCTCCAACGTCCTGCAGAGCGTGTCGGTTGCTCTCTCACTAATTCATTTTGACCCACACTGGTCCTCTCTGCTTCTGGAACTGCGCTCGCTAAGCAACTTCCTGTTTGGGGGCTGTGCATTACTGGTGTGTTCTGCTGAACTGCTCCTCTCTAGACCTTTCCATCCAACTCATTCTTAGACTTCATCTCAGCTTAAATATTACAATTTCTGTTCACCCAGTTAGATGTTGCAGGTTCCCTCCACTATTGCTGAGTTTCAAACGATTTTTTGTTTCATTTATAACACTGATTGTAACTTGTATTTTTATTTGCTTTTTGTACTTAGATTTTGTAATTTCTTTCATTAGGAATAGTGTCCATGAAGCCAACAACCATGCCTATTTTTCATTCACTCAATAATTGCATCACATATTTAATTTGTGCCTGCTATGTGCCAGGTACTATGCAATTGGGCACACAATAAATATTTGTTAAGCAACAGCATCTGCTAGAAAGAAACTCCCCCCTTTAAGTTTCTGTACATACAGATGCACCACGGCTTCGGTAGCAAGCCTTCCCCTGCTGGGTGTGAGCTTCGCCAGCCCCGCCCCCAGGAAACTGCTGCAGTTGGCCAGTGCCTGCTCCACTGAAACCCGGTGCTACCGAAAGGCGGTCCTAAAAAATGCTGGTATGTCCAAGGAGGTGTTAACGGGACTCCATGGAATGTGCTACTCAGGTGTTGGAGAAATATAACAGAGAAGGATATTGTGACCCACGTTAAGGACTTTGACAAGAAGTACAACCCCCTGCCCCCAGCATGGCACTGTGGGGAGGAACTTCCCCAGTTAGGTGACACACGAAACGGAACACCTCATCTACTTCTACCTGGGCCAAGTGGCCATTCTTCTGTTCCAATCTGGTTGAAAGTGGACTGTATCTCAGCCCCAGTGATCCATCCAAGAATAGGGATTGCAGCCTAAATTCCACATACCAGAGAGGAAATCTTCAGTCTTGTCTAAAGGAGCACCTTGATCTTGAACCTTTACCATGTTGTTTTGTATAGGGCATTCTCTGTACTCATTGGTTGTGGTTATCAAACAATTATCGAAACAGCTTACATTTGTATTTATTTTCTATTCCATACCTTTCTGTTCTATGTTTTTCCCTTCAAAATGCATTCCTTTCCCTCAAAATAAATCTGCTGGAGAAAGAAAATTTCTACGTATATATAAACTGAGAAGCAAATAATAGATTTTCACGCTCTTGAATTTATCCCAAGTAGATTGTTGCAGACACTGGCCAGCAGTGCCTGCATCATTGTGGATGAATTAAAACATGCACACAGACTACCGAGTCTGGTGGAGGAATAAGGACAACCGACAGGCTTTTCTCTCAAGAGACAAAGCCTCGGCCTCCGCCATCACAGGCCTTTATTCTAATCATATCTCCTCACATTCCAAGATGGATTTTCTTCACTATCCCAGTTACAACCAAGGAGCCAATGCCTCTCATTACATCACAGAAGGACATTAGCAAATGAAGAGGCAGGCAATTACACTGGGCCTGCAAGGTTCTTGCAAGGTGAGGGGGTTTCAGCAGAAAGCCAGTCTCAAAACAGCCTAAGTATATTGCAAATCTGATTTCCCACGAGAGAACCTATATGTGGACATGGGTCCTGTGCATCTCCGAGTGGGAGCTGGGCCCACGCCATGCAGAAGGGTCTGCCACATCTCCCCCCTTTTCATTTTAATAAAACCACTATGATCCACAAAGCTTACTGTTTGCTGGACTCCCACACGACCCTGGGAAAATAATTTATAAGTATATCAAAATACTCAGAACATTATTATAATCAGTAAGCAACCAGTGGTTCCAAAGACCCACATTTTCAGATTAATCCCAATCAATCATTGTTAGGCAGTAATGGTCAAATAGGTAACATTCAAAATAACTCTGAGGGCTTATTTTGAGTCAGGGTCAAATAGTTAAAGTGCCATAAAATTTTGGGGTAAACACTTATTTCAGGCTTGGACCCTTATCATTTAAATTGAGGGTATCAGCAAAGTAGGCCTCACAGGATTTTATGCTCTTTGTTAGGCCTGATTGCCCCAGGGAACCAGACCAGGGCCGCAACAACCTCCAGCATTGTCTCAGGCTTAAGTGGATAAAGGAGACATCTCCCAGACAGAAATTGGGACTCAGGATATGTCAGAATAGCTAGGGGGGCAAAGGTCCATCACCACCTCTTTGCTGTGGCCCCCCAAGTCCTTCTATGAGGGCCATTCCACATGGTCATGCCTATCTTAGGTGAGCCCTCCCTTGAGGGAATCTTACCCGTCATTGGCTAAGTGACCACGCATTGGAGGCCAGATATGAATGCAGCAGAAGTAGCGCTCCTGCCAGAGAGATCAGCCTCATCTTCTTACTGGTTCAGGTCTTCCTGACCGAACAGAACCAGAAGTGGGTCCCTCGGGCTGTTTCACAGCCCAGCCATGAGGTGTTACAGCCTCTGAGACCAGGCAGGGCAGTTCCCAACATTTAATCTCCCAATTTTTTCGTTTGTAAATGCAATTGTAACTGTTTAAACCTGTGTAACCTACCTGCTGTTCCCAAATGCAATATTAACAACCTTTATATATATCATAAGGCACAAATAGGAATTAAGACAAAGAGGGGAATCCAAGGGCTACTAGGACCCAAACTTGTAAGTTCAGTACACAGAAACAGTTTTTAGGGTTCAACCACTGAACATTATGGGGCATCAAGGGGTTGCTGGTCTCTGCAGGTGGCACCCGAGCCTCGGACCCTGTCATTGGGGCAGGATCCTCCTCCATTGGCAGACACAGGCCCCTGAGTGATGGTGTAAACGTCCATATTCTTTCTGGTGGTTCAGGGTCAGCTGAGCCAACTGGTCTGTCAGTCGATTGGTTCTCAGCTCCAGGTAGCAGAGCTTGGTGTCTGTCCCGCCCATGACAAGGCCCCACTCCTTTGGCTGGCAGCCAGACAGGACCTGTAGGGATGGAAACAGACACCCTCTTCCCCAATTTAAGAAATCTAGAGGCTTTGCCAAGAGCCATCTCTCAGCGAATCTCTGTATAAAAAACCTAAAGATAAGATGACTTTGGCTCCTTCTTCTGAAAGTGTTTCTCAATGAGAGTACAAAGCAATTCATCACAATTTAGAAAATTATATGTAAACATGTTTAACAATCAAATTTTCGGGGGGAAGGACACATGACTCCCCCATTTTTCTATTTAGGGAGATTTTTAAAAATATGACGAGCCCATTCTATAATTTTCTGACTGGTTGGATTTTAAGAGTATACAGGGCCATTATTAGTTTTAATTTGCTGAGGCCATTTTAAATGATTAAAGGCCTCAAGCCAATGGGCTTGCATATTTTAGCTTAGCTTGGAAAGACGGGCCCCCTGCTGTTTCTGCAGGCTGCAATGGGGGTGGGGGGAGGTGCTCTGAAAAATGTTTCTTAGACAAAAGATAAGTTTGCGCGCCAAAGGCCTTATGTGACTTTAATTAACCATTTCCCTCGGGAGAATAGCCAGTTCTTACCCAAGGAAACGATCAGCATTTACATGTACTGAGCTAAAAAATGGTATTCTGTTTTCTGCATAAAAGGGCTAGTTTTACACAGAAGACAATACATATACTACTAATAATAAAGGTCATGGCTCTGGCATAAACAAGGAGAATTTTTAAAAATATTTTTTAACTCGTGGCACCCCCTATCCCACTTATAGCATGCTTTTAGATTGACAAATTTATGAACATTCACAACTTTCAGAAACAGTCTTCTCTATGCTGGCAAATACATTTACTCTCTCTCTCTTTTTTTAAATGGTTGCAAGTGCACTGGTGTGGCTAGGCACCTTCCCCAGCGGAGCTGGCTCGGAAGGCAGAGACCCTACCCTGCGGCATTCTGCGGCTCACCGCCCACGGCATGCGCCCTGCGGCCATGGTGGCTGTGGGCCGGGCTCGGAGTCCTGGAGCCGGGAGCCCCAAGCAAGCCCTGCACCGCTCCAGCCACTGGGCGCCAAAAAAATTGCTCCCATCTCCACAGGGAGGGGGAGGGGAGGCACGGGAAGGGGAAAGAACCCCGACGTGGCTGCCGCCTGGACAAATGTGCTCAGGCAGCCTGCACGCTGGCATCGGTGAATTCCACTGGCTCTTCCCAGCGCCCAGTCGCTGCCGGGGCTTTTCGCAGCCTCGCCAAAGGCTGGTGGTGCTGCAGAGAAGTGGCCGACACAGCTCGGCCTTGGCGCGAGCCGGCCTCAAGAGGGAGTGCAAAACCCCATGCCGTGCCAGTCCTCGTCTTTGCAAGGTGGGGGGGGGGGGCACTCCCCGAAGGTGTTGGAGTGCGCGCACCGCCTCAGGTTCACCAGGCCGTCTGTGAAACTGGCAGCAGCTCCCTTAAGTGGGAGACATTCAACAGCCTCCTAACTGCTGAAACTAAAATATTGGCCTAGTTCTTAGAGAGCCGGTTCCTTGTGGTTGAGGTCCGCAGAAACTTTCAAAGAAATTTTTTTAATAGGCCACAAGACTCGGCTTAAAAGAAAGAATTTACTGAGATGCTTGTAACTGTAACTAGTTGAAGTTTTAAAAGCTGATTAAAGGGAAAATCTTTGCTCTCTCTCCCAAGCCCAGACCTTGGTTGAGGTCGCCTCTGGCAAGAGCTTGGGAGAGGGAGCAAAGCTTCTTCTGCTTACTAAAGAAGGTAGAGTTGCAAGGTGGTTGCAAGAGAGAGCGACCTAGGAAGAAAATCCTATTCCTCTGAATCCAACACACCTGACCACATTCCCAAACAGAACTTGGAGTCTTAGTCCCTTACCTTGGGCTGAATGCCTCGAATACCCACCAAGTTGGTGTGTTGTCCATAGTGATGATGGCTCGGGGCCTCTGAGTACGTCCCTGTTCTGGGGCGCAAGCTGATGCAGACACCGGCCAGCAGTGTCCACATCATTATGGATGAAATAAAACATACACACAGACTACTGAGTCTGGTGGAGGAATAAGGACGGCAGCAAGGCTTTTCTCTCAAGAGGAGCCAAAGCTGCAGCCTCCGCCATCACAGGCCTTTATTCTAATCCTATCACCTTACATTCCAAGTTGGATTCTTCCTCACTATCCCCAGGTCACAACCAAGGAGCCAATGCCTCTCATTACATCACAGACGAAGGACATTAGCAAATGAATAGGCAGGCATTTACACTGGGCCTGCAAGGTACTTGCAGGGTGAGGGGGTTTCAGCAAAGCAGCACTCTCTCAAAACAGCCTAGGTATATTGCAAATCTGATTACCCACGAGAGAGCCTATCTGTGGGCGTGGGTCCTGTGCATCTCCGAGTGGGAGCTGGGCCCCCGCCACGCAGAAGGGTCTGCCACATAGATAATTTCATGTGAATCTCAATAAGAAAGAAATTTTATAGCTAAACATTTTAAGTAAAAAATATGTGTGGAAAAACAAGAACATTCACTAAACTAATGATTTATATATGTGGACCACATATTACAGAACCAGAACATTTTAGCATAAAACCAAAATAATCCAGCATACAACATTAGTTTAAAGAATGATGAGTTGAAATTTCATGAATGATAAAAAAAAAAAAAAACCCAGCCCACACAGGGTATAAATTATAGGAAGGATTCAACCTTAACATTGACCGTAGTGACCTTTCCTTACATTTGAGGTGTGTGAGTCTGACCTGACTAAGGATAATAACGGGGTTAAAGATTGTGTTTGCGGTCCCTGGGCCTGAAATTTTTCTCAGTACATCCACCTACTCTGGCCTTCAAAACTTTGAAAGTTAGTCTTGTACACTCACCTAATTATCACTATATAGTTCAAGAAGCTCAGAAATTCTAGGAGACCTGGTTATGGGGATAAGCCATCACCCAAGTTGTTCCTGTTATCTTATTCTTATTTTTTCTGTAGCTAAGCACTTAACTGTTTTTGCTTGATTCTTAATTTAACAAGACACAGATATTGATTCCATATCACGGGACTAGAGTAAGCTTCTACCAGGACAATGCACAAGTATAAGAAAGCTTACAAACATAGTCAGTGAAAACATCTATTATATAACAGGCAAGCTTGGTACTAAAAATAGGCGCCTATGTAACTTATCTCTAGGAAAGAGTTCTAAGAAGCCAGATACTATGAAGATGACAGAAAAGTGGCTTTGTCCAGGCAAAAGGCTTGAAAGTTATGATCTGCTTTCCAAGGCTGTTACCAATTCAGTTTACTTCTTGTCTGTTTGGTGTGATCACGGGTTCTGATGTTCACAGTTGATCTACCATCTCTTTCCCCTTCCAGCATTACCGTACGCAACTTCTGTAATAAAACTTTTAATGTTGTCCATTTCAAGTGAATTAATATGCTCCTACTAAAATTATGAAACCACACAGTCAGGTAAGCATCATACTGTGTGAGTTTCTCACACGTCATCTGTCCACCCTAGGCCATGACCACTGAGGGCTCTGTGCATGTACTTAACATCAGGCATGCACATGCAATTAGGTAGCCTCTGACACAGTAACTGCCCAGGGTCAGAGAAGAGTGCTTAAGTACTGATGCATATGCCAGCTGGGCCCAACCTCTGCTGTGATGGCCACTGACTGGCACAGCTGAGTGCGTGCATGCAGGTTCTGAAGCCAGGCTGCCAGTGTTCAAGTCCTAGCTCATCCAGCTACTAGCTGTTAAACTTTGGGCAAAATATATGTGCTCCCCACATTTAGGTGGTGTGTCTGACAAACAGGGATAACTTCATAGGGTGGTTGTGAAGATTAAATACTCAACATATGAAAAGTGCTTGGCATTTGGAAATAATATATATCACTTTTTATTTTATATATTTCACTTTCAATTGGGTCTGTTTGCTACCTCTACTTGTTTTTCGTACAATGTTCTGCTTAATGATAAATTCCTTGCCTTCACCATAGTAATCCACATTAGAAGAAAATTACCACCAGTGGGCCATCAACATGTTCTGGGGTGCTCATTTCTACTTTCTAAATGCCTTTTTATTCTTCTACATTTATTGTTTAGTTTTATGTCATGATCTTATTTCTTATCATAACTTGCTCACTAGAACAACTCTTCAGTCATGTTCTCCATACCCAAGGACTTAGGGAGAGAAAAGTATTTTATATTCTTTAACTTTCTGTTATGGAAAAACTTTTAACATTTTAACATCACACAGTGTAGGGACAATAGTTTATTGAACGGCCCAGCGCCCATCACCCAGCTTTAACAAACATCAATTCTCCTATCCGGATGAGTTTGAAATCCCAGACATCATATGATTTCTTCTATGGACCTTGCAGTGTAAATCTCTGCAAGGCAAATGCATTTTTATGACCCAATCTTTACGTCAACAATCTTTTGTTGGTATCATCAGCTATTTTATCAGTGTATGCATTTCTCTGATGATTTTATATTTTGAAAGCAGATTAAATAAGAATTCACTGGTGTGACTGGTTGATACACCCTTCCCTTGGTTGTTGTGATTGCTGTTTACATTGCTGAGTAAACTCAATTGTTTGTCCTTAAGAGTTTTTCTGAAGTCCCGTGTGGCTGGTGGCACTTCTGTATTGTTGTTGGTTATATTCTTCTGGGTTTTTCCCTATTTTTTGTATATTGATTGATGGTAAGAGAGATACTTGATAACAGATTGTATTTATTTGGGGGAATAAAGCTCTACTATTTTATAGTAAGGATTATGTACTGGCATTCAGATATATTTAATATCTAGTGCTTCATTTTTATAATTTAAGCAGCAATTAATGATCATTAACTATATCCATTAACTCATTACACATGGTGAAATGGTGATATTTTAATTTAAACATTCTCTTTTCATTTCCTGATTGAAATATTTGCTAACTTTACCTCACCAATGATTAGGTTAATCTATGCTATAGTTTATACAGAAAACAGTTTGCTGGAGAAATACTTGACTCTTTTCTTTACTAGTTTTTAAACTAATGAGTAACTTCAGTAGGGGAGGAGATTCTAGTTTCATAAAACAAAATAAGAAGTAATTTTAGACTTACAGAAAAAGTTGCAAGAATGGTGCAAAGAATTAGTGGAGAGTTTTCACCCAGATCCCTCAAATGTTAACTGAACAGAATGAAACAGGCCAAGAAGAGCATTCAAACGGCTGCAACAAGGGAGAGATACTGGATTCAACTCCGGGAAAGCAAGGTGGAAGAGTTTTTAAGGGCTGGGGTGAGCCAGTGAAAAAGTACTTAGAACATTAGGAGAGGGTTGGTCAATGTGATGAGGCTATCCGCGACCACGCGAGAAATCAACTCACTGCATGCACTTTTGAAAATGGGTTTTAAACTTGATTACTATTCAAAACTCCCACTCACTGTAAGACACGGCGACTCTGAGACAACTACTTAGACCCACCTGCGTGAATGCACTGCAAAGAACTTGGCTTTAAAATCTCAATTAGGGGAGTTTAATTTCTTTACGTTGTTCTCTTACATAGGATCTTTATTAAAATAAAACATAAACAATTAGCAGTTATTCCAGTTTCACTTATCAAAGGCTTTCGAGTTAAAACAGTGCTGGCAACAAGCTGGAGCTTGTTTCTCGCTGTCTTGTATGCTTTGGTGGCTTGTACACATTCTGACACAGTAAGTGATGCGGGTCCTGGCTGGCAGGGTCTGTGTGTGTTGTGGCCGCTGTGAACAAATTCACAGGGACTACAGAAGTCCCGTGGAGAAAAAGGGACCGCATGGCCGCTCTCAGAGGGGGGGGGGAGAGAAAGCGCCCCAACTGTGCCCCAACCCCTGCCTGGACAGGCTTTTATTGCTTCTCTGGGTACATTACATGGAGATGGTCCTTATTTACTATGCACAGGTTCACTGCAGGGGATTACTTTTTTACAGATCACAAAGGAAAGAATGCTGCTAATTACTTCAAAGACAAGGATGTTGCAGACCAAGGGGAAAAGTGGTTGAACCGGTTACACTCCATACTGAGGAGGTTTAGCACAGACTTTAGGAAGTTACACTAAGCACTTGCTGCCTCAATTCAGGGTGAGGGACTTTTAGCAAAAGCAAGTCTCATAACAGTCTGGGTATAATGCAGGGCTGATTCCCCATGGAAGAACCTATCCATGGGTGTGGTCCGGTGTGCCACTGGCTCCCCACTGGTTTTCTACGTGGAAGCTGAGCTACATCTCCACACCACATGAAACGGCTCCCTATAAGTAAGCATTCTTTGTTTATTTTCACAAGACTTGGTCTAAAAGTACAGACAATGAGTAAGAATGTATGCTTTACCATTGTCCCTATTGTACTATCTCAGAAACAACCTTATAGTAACAGAAGAATTATACAAGCTATTCAGACTCTTTCCACCCCAGCATACCTAGTTTACTGTATACTTTTCTTCTCTAAATATTTTCTTTTCCAGATAGTCATTTTAAACAAAAAAGTAGCAATTTCGGGGTGGGAGAATAGCTTTAAAAAACATTTTATTTATTTATATTTAGAGAGGGGAAGGGAGGGAGAAAGAGAGGGAGAGAAACATCAATGTGTGGTTGCCTGCCAAGCACCCCCTGCTGGGGGCCTGGCCTGCAATCCAGACATGTGCCCTGACCAGGAATTGAATTGGCAAACCTTTGATTTGCAGGCCTGCGCTCAATCCACTGAACTACACCAGCCAGGGCACAGGGTTTAGCTTTTTACTTTGGTGTATATCTCCGTGGAATTTTTGAAAATGAGGTTACTTAAAATGTTAACACATGCATGCAAATTTGTCAGTAACAGGTGGGAGGTACTCTTACAGATAGAGAGGAAACTATTCTGACTACCCCAAGTGCTACAAAATTCAGGAGCCTTGTTGTCAATAGACTCTGAAGAGAAGTAGATACTTTATTTTTTAATAGCTCACTGCTTTATTTCTGAGATGCCAATATTCCCTTTATTTCAGGGAATATACATGTAGCATACAAGATCTTTTCTAAACATATATGAAGAGAGGGTAGCCAACTACCCTTTTATAGACTATGGGGTCCCTAGAAAAGTAAGTTACTATCCACTGTTACCTCAACACATTTCACTTAAAAAGAATATATAACAAATAGTTAGCACCCATTTCTAGTTCTATTTCTTTAAACAGTGTGACTGTATCCTGTTTTTAACTTTATTTTTAAATATATTTTTACTTGCTCTTTTTGAAAGCATTCACTGGTGACCTGTATATACAGGCTCAGTTTGAAGCATGATATGTAGACAGCAGTTCAACTGGGGAAGACATTCAGATGAGCTCTGTTAAAAATTATTCAAAGTGGAGTCCAGCCTCAGTGGGGGAGAATGTTGTATTTATGAGGAGTGCCTTCCAAGAGCACTGTGAGGAAAGTGTCCGCAAACACGCCATGAATCTACCACCACTGACACAGCTTGAAGTCTTTATTGAAGGGAATAACAGAACTTGGATGCAGTGAAAAAAGGAAAACAGTAGAAAGGCAACAACCCCATAGGAAAGGAGAACTAAACAAAAAAAGAAGACCTGTATTCTTTATGCTTGCTAGAGTCTAATAGTATCGCTTCAAGAGCTATTGTGACATTTGATTCTGGAAAGATTTTTTAATCATTTTTTTTCTTCTCTGATAGATACATCCAGGGAAGAAAAGTGTAAATCTGCTGGTATAAGCAGCCCTGAATGTTTCCAAAGAAGCAATATTCATACAACTGGGTTCGATATGACATATTGTTCTGGGCTCAGCATAGCATCATGATTAAGTTCATGTCTCTAGAGAAAGTCTCTCTTGGCTTAAATCTTGGTGCTAATTCTTACTAGCTATACAACCTTTGAAACCTTTCCCATCCTCTCTGGGCCTTAGCTTCTTTATTATTACTATAGCAATAATGGTAGCAGTGCCTCACAGGCTATTGGGACAGTACCTGCTTTAACACATGTAATCACTGAAGAGCAGATGCTAGAAATAGCAGAAGCAATCAATAAACATTAACTGTATCTTAGGTGCCAATCATGACTAGGTTCCCTCTAGTTCCTACGTCCTACATGATTTTCTCCCCCATTTATTTACCAAGGTCTGAAATTTTTACCGATCGTATATTTACATCTGTATGTAAATATATTTAAAATTTAAAAAATTACACAATCATTTGAAGTCCCTGTTTCGATATTTTCTGTTTGATTAAGAGATCTCCAATTATAATGTTGAACTTTACATGATCAAATGAACACAAGATGTTAAAAAGTCTCTATTTATAATCTTCTGAAAAAGAAAATAGAGGAATGAATAGCATGCCATGCGCTTCCAGTTCTTCCTTGCTGTTTGTCCTGTTTGGTAAGACTGGAACTCAGTGCTTCAGAAGCATTTTCTTACTGCCAAGATTATATTTTCAATGGAAATGATGTATCAGTTGTCTTTAAAGAAGGAGAAGTTACCTTGACAAACAAAAAATATTATATGATTTAGCTTATATGTGGAAACTAAGAAAACCTAAACAAACAAAAAAACAAAGCAGAAACAGACTCAGATACAGACAACAACTGAATGGTTGCCAGAGGGTAGGAAGGTGGGAGGATGGGTGAAAAAAGGGAAGGGGAATAAGAGGTGTATACTTCCACTTATAAAATAAATAAGCCATGGGGATGTCATGTCTAGCACTGGAAATATAGTCAATAATATTGCAATAACTTGGTATGGTGACAGATGGCCACTCACATGATGATGATCGCATCACAAGGTGTGTAAATGTTGGATCATTCTGTTGTACACAGGAAACTCATGTAATATCATATATGAACTCTAATAAAATATGTTTTGAAAAGTACATGCATGAAGATAACCTATCACCCATGGTTACTCAGTGTATTATAGTTTTTAAATTATTATTTTTAATTATCTTCCATAACATCAAGGGAAGTTTTGAGACATGAAAATTTTTCTGCTAAGTACACCATAGTTATGCAACTTTGATCTCATATCCATTAGTTGTATATATATATCTAGATTTCAATAGCTTCCATGTGACACAAGATTCCCATTGTAATTCAACACATACCTCTGCTTTACTTTAGCCGTTTTTTTAATGTGCAGTCTCATTTTGCAGATTGCTCTCCTGTGCCTTCAGCATTCTTTCTAGATACTGAACTGAAAGTCATAAAATTTGCAAATGAAAATATATTTTAAGACTATTCTCTCTTTTAAAAATTTGACACTACAAATAAAATTGAAATCTAAAATTTCTTAAATACAATTTATTCATCACTTTTATTATTAACTGAGGAATATATTATAAATATTCATTTGCATGTAACTGATATTAAACTTTTACTGATGATGGGTGGATGTCTATGAATTAATAACTGGTGCTTTAATAACTTCAAGTTTCACACTTGATTGTTGCCATTCTAAGCAATTAGTAAACATGGAAAAGTCAGGATATAATGACCTAAGTTATCTTTGATACAAACACTTTTGACATAGCACATGTTCAATGAATCACAACGTATTAGTTCTATCACTGCAGTGCTTCATGCACCTGTTCCCTTCTTCACAATGCCACAAAACTTCCCCTTTTCAGGCTTTATTATTTTTATATTGAGCCATTATAATATCCTACAGACTGACTGTCCCTAGTTCTTACTTGTCAACATTTTCCTCAAAATGCCTCTGGAGTGAATACCTTCAATGCACAGCTTGAATAATGCCACCCTTTCATCACCTGCAGAGAATATCAATTGTTTACAGGCTGAGATCCAAACTCATCAAATTTAAAAGGTTACAAAATTATACCATTTTTCTTAATAGCTCTATGTATGACTATCTTCAAATATGAAACCTTTAACCCATGTCATTTCACACAAATGTGTCACTTTATTTTGAAGGATCTGGAACTCTAGATGGCACAATATGAATTTTCAAACAAAGAGTGAATGGAATGTTCCTAGCTTTAATTTAGTTTAATCTGAATGGTCTGTGGTTATTTCCAGGGGATTTTGGAGACTCCACAGATTGTGGAGAATAATCTGTCTGCCTGCTTTGTCAAGATCTGATCCCAGTCCATTTACCAAGTCATGTAATTTGTTGCTGGACAAGGGTTTCAATTTGGTCAAGTGCAGACCTCTCACGGTGCCATTTATTCTCTGGACTAGATGACTCCAAGTGCCTTGCTGGACTCATGGGATCACACGAAAAAAATATTGCAGCATCATTCCCTCCCCAGACCACTTAGAGTGCTAAAGTTGAGAATTTTTCTTATGGCAATTCAGTGAAACCAAAATAAAGTATTATCACCAACTTTCCATTCCCTCCAACTTGCAGTCTTCCAAATTTGTTCCATAACTGGATTATTTCATATTTTAAACATATTCTCCTACAATGGATGCTGCTAGTCACTGATCTGATGTTAGTTGAATATAGACATACAACTTTTCTATCTCATGGAAAATGTATGTGTCATATGCCATTGAGTTGGCTCTGATCCCTGGCAACCCTATGAAAGAGCTGCCCACAGTGTTCTGTCCTTAAAATGAGAAGCCAAATAATCAAGCTAAATCCTAAGGCATCATTGGATAAGCAAGCCATCCTTGACTAAAATTATTACCCCAAAATATTCTTGTTTGCAGAATTTCCCCTCCTTTTCTGTCATTTTTTTTCACCCCTAGTTCATTTATTATGTGGCCATAATATCCAGGAAGATCTTCCACATAAGATTAGCTTATCTGACACAGGGGAATACTTCTGTTGGCCCAACTGCTTCTCTTTTCTCTCCTGTTTATCAAACAAAGTTTATTGTCTTGCATTAGATGGGTTGTAATGAGGAGATAGAGAAGTGTAACAATTCATTGAGGTGAGACAATCAGTGACAGTTAGACAGCACAGGTCACTCCTAGATTCATTTCACTGGGCACCAAGTGCCAAGGAAGAAAACAATGTTAAAGTATCTGATTTTTTTCTTGATGTTGGTAAGAAGCAGGGTTGAGAAGATAGTCTGTTTGGAAATGTCATGTGCTAAGTATTTTTTAAACTAAGAAGAAATGTCAATAACAGGCTTAAAATATGGACCTAGATATTAGATGTTAACATATAACTCTCTGGTATATAATAAAACTCTGCTAACTTTCTTTATAGCTTCCTTATTAAAGTTTTTTATTTTGATTTTTTCAGTATATTTTCTTGAAATATCTGAGTAAAAAAGCACACCATCTGTGGACAATTTCAGAGTTTAATTTTTGATATTTATGTTATAAATAAGATTTTCTTCCATTATTGCTTTTCTTTGACTAGGACATACACGGAAATGTTGAGTAATATTAATCATCCTTGTCTTCCTGATTATATTGAAAATGATTCTAATTATTCACTGTAAGAAATAATATTTGCTGAAAGTTGTCATAAATACTCCTAATCAAGTTAAATGTTTTCTTAAAAAATTTTAAGTATATCTTGGAATATACTTTGCCATATTGATTATACATTAATTATGATATTACAGTTGTCTCATTTTTTTCTCCCCCTTTCCCCCTCTGCTTGGTATCCTCATTCCCTCCAGCATTCTGCGTCCACATGCCCTGATTCATGTACATGGGTCGTACATAGAACTTCTTGGGTTTCTCCAATTCCTATACTATTCCCACCCTTCCCCTGTCTATTTTGTACCTACCAATTGTGCTTCTTATTCCCTGCACCTTTCCCCCCATTCTCTCTGCTCCCCCATCCCACTGATAACCCTCCAAGTGATCTCCATTTCTGTGATTTTGTTCCTGTTCTAGTGGTTTGCTTAGTTTGTTTTTGTTTTTTTTAGGTTCGGTCATTGGTATTTGTGTTTGTTGTCATTTTACTGTTCACACTTTTGATCTTCTTTTGCTTAGATAAGTCCCTTTAACACTTCATATAATAAGGGCTTGGTAATGATGAGCTCCTTTAACTTGACCTTATCTGAGAAGCACTTTATCTGCCCTTCCATTCTAAATGAGAGCTTTGCTGGATAGAATAATCTTGGATGTAGGTCCTTGCTTTTCATGACTTTGAATACTTTCTGGTCCCTTCCTGCCTGCAAGGTTTGTTTTGAAAAATCAGCTGACAGTCTAATGGGAACTCCTTTGTAGGTAACTGTCTCTTTTCCTCTTGCTGCTTTTAAGATTCTCTCCTTATCTTTAATCTTGGGTAATGTAATTATGATGTGTCTTG
This sequence comes from Anoura caudifer, assembly GCA_004027475.1. Taxonomy (NCBI): domain Eukaryota; kingdom Metazoa; phylum Chordata; class Mammalia; order Chiroptera; family Phyllostomidae; genus Anoura; species Anoura caudifer. The sequence continues at coordinate 45,542 of PVKU01007374.1, forward strand.
GTGTATTCCTCTTTGGGTACAACTTCTTTGGGACTCTCTGAGCTTCCTGGTCTTGCATGTCTATTTCCTTCACCAGATGAAGGAAGTTTTCTTTCCTTATTTGTTCAAATTAAATTTTCAATTTCTTCCTCTTCCTTTTCTCTTTCTGGCACCCCTATAATTCAGATTTTAGAACGTTTAAAGTTGTCCCAGAGGTTCCTAAGCCTCTCCTCATATTTTGGAGTTCTTGTCTCTTCATTCTGTTCTGGTTGGATGTTTATTTCTTCCTTCTATTCCAAATCATTGATCTGAGTCCTGGTTTACTTCCTTTCACTGGTGGATCCCTGTATATTTTTCTTTATTTCACTTTCCATAGCCTTCACTTCTTCCTGTAGTTTGCATCCATACTTAATTTCTGTGAGCATCTTGACCATCAGTGTTTTGAAGTGTGTATCTGAAAGGCTGGCTATCACTTAGTTCTGTTTTTGCAGTTTTGTTCTGTTGTTTCATTTGGGCCATATTTTTGTCTTGGTATATTTGCTACATTATAAGGGGGAGAGCCTTAGGTATTCACCAGGGTGGGGCAACCCACTTTGCTGTACTGTGGTGCTGTATGTGGAGGAGGGATCAGGGAGGAAACAGTGCCTCTTGTTCAGCTCTTGTCCCACTTTCAGTCACTTCTCCCACCTCCCACAAGTGAGTTGCACCCTTTCTGGAACTACCCTGGTACTGATTCCTTGGTGGGTGGGCCTGGGTACATCCTAGGACGCTGTGGGCCCCTATGGTGGACTCTACTATGAGACTAGCAGTTTCTCCTGCCGTGCAACTCCCTCAGGTTTTAACAGCCAGAGGTTTTGAGGCTTTATTCCCAGTGCTGGAAACTTGGGTTGCGTAATCTGTCTCACTCACCGGTTTTTCCTCCCAGTTTATCCACATGTGAATGTGGGACCACCAGGTCTGCCAGTTACCGCTTCACCTTCCTGGTCCATCAGCCATCCTCTCTGCCCCAGCTGCTGTCTCCATCCCTTTTACCACTTTGGATGAATATTTTTTCTTTCACTCCTTGGTTGCCAGACTTCCACACAGTTCGATTTTCTGGCAGTTTCGGTTGCTTTTTGTTTTTAAATTGGTTGTTATCCTTATTTTGGTTGTGTGAAGAAGTGAAGCATATCTAACTATGCCTCCATGTTGGCTGGAAGTTAAATGTTTTCTTTTACTTGTTATTTATTTTTCTCTTCTATAATATATTGGCAAATCTCTTGGTAAATGTCCAAACCCCTTTGTGATTTTAACTAGAGTTTGGTCATCATGTAGCATTTCTTTAGTACAGTACTGTGTTATGTTACATCTTTTATGAAGGATTTTTGCTCTATGTTTGTAAGGAATATTGTCTTTAAATGTTTTCCTTTGTGTGGAGATAATTTGTTATAATGCTATTCTCATCTTACTGATTTCAATGAGAATCTTCCCTCTTTTGCTAGCTACTAACAGTTTATCTAGGGGTCAATTTTTGTTTTGAAGACATTTTAAAGTTCATCCTTAAAAAATTATCAGTCATGTATCTATTTGGGTGTGCATTACTGATGAATTAATTTATTTTTTCTATAGAATATAATTATTTTGTTCAATTTCTCTACATTGTTTTGAGCCTCTCTTTATCATCCTATGTATCTTTGTAGGAAATCATGTTTAAACAAGTTTTTTATTTATTAAACATTTTATATTAAAATTATATAACATTAGTATTAGAATTCTATATTCTGCTATATTCTGAAATAATTCATTTTAAGATTATAATTGCTTTAGATCTAATTATGCCTTCTGCATGAATTTATACTCTGTGTGTTGTATTTGTTTTTTCTGCTTTGTGAATCTTACTTTCTATATTTGAAGAAATTTTTTCCATTTCTGTTCTGCTGACATTATTAAGTATTTTATGACTGATTCTTTTATAGGCTATCTGGTTTTTAAATAATATTAAGACATATTGAGTTCAGGCCAGGTGTAGACTCAGTCTAACATTCTGATCACTGGGTTTCGCTTTTTGTTGAATGCATGCCCACCGTCTCTCCAGCTTTTCTTTCCTCTGTTAAACTCTCCTTCTAAAACTATTTGACTTGATGCCCTAACAGTTAATTTTTCATTGTTCCACCAATAAATTCTATAAATATTTTCATGTTCTATTACATCTCAGCTTGGTGAATATAATGTTAATAATAATATGATAAAATATACAATGCTCATATTATTTCCCATTTTTTATCGAAATATTTAGCTATCCACTGATTTCTTCACCAAGATGATGTGGGCCAATGCTATTATTGAAAATTAAAAACTGAATAGGTAAAATTATTCTCATGTAATTAAGATACCAAATGAGAAAAATTACCACAAAAATCCTTAGAAGAAATTTGAAAGGTATTTAAAAATTATGTTCTAGTAATTTGAAACAAATTAATTAAGTAGGTCTGAAACGTACTTACCTTTAGCTATCATAATCGCAGCTACGACCAGAACAATTACATAAAGGCAGGCAAATACCACTGCGGCAAGGGCCCACGGAGATGCCGTCCAGAAGGAGAAGTGGGGCACTAATGTGAGCGGTAGGAACAAGGTACAGGAGCTGGGATTAGAAAAACTTTGGCCAGAAATATTCAACCCATTGAGCTGGACTGAAATCTAAGCTTATGGGAGCAACATGTTGTGGGAAAATATACCCCAGCCTGTGAGCGGAACTCTAACAATCATTTTTGCGGATTTGGCTACAGCCAGGGAAGATGGAACTTTTTTTTTTACCTATGGATGGGTTGTTTGTGCACTAACAAATGGTACCATTAAAGAAATCTTTCAAATACTACAAAAGCACACTTCAAAAATCCTATCATGGATTTATCACTCTCCAAATTTTTAATAAAATGATTTCGTCCATGTTGTTGCAGAATTATGTAAAATACTTATAGTAGCAATTGGCCAAAACAAATATTTTGTGACAGTTTTGATATAAATCCATTTACCATGAAATACCTCAAAGCTCCATGTTGTTTTAGAGATACAGAGGCATTAAATAGACACACCTTTTGTTAAGTCTAAAATACCGAGCTGGGAAGTTACATGTGAACCATTATTTATTCCGTGGCTATGGTACATCATTCTAAGCCACCGTGGGACTCGGTGGTTCATTGTTTGTCCTCATTTGTCCTTAACACAGCCCTTTGGATCAGTATGACAATTAAATACTATTGCTACAAAAGAGATGAATTTTGACTCAGAGATTAGTCTAGGAATATTTTTTTTTGTTATGGTTAGCTCATTAAATGTTCAAACAAACAAACAAAAATGGATCTACCCCGGACCGGCATGTTTTGGGTTCGAGTTCGGTCAGGGAGCAGGTCCCGGTTGCGACCCCTTCCCTGGTCAGGGTTCGTGGGAGAGGCAGCTGGTCCAGAGGCAACGGACAGGTGTTTCTCTCCCTCTCTTTCTCCCTCATTTCCTCTCTCTCTAAAAATAAATAAAACTTAAAAAAAAAGGAATATAAAATTTTAAATGTATTTTTACCTTTTATATTCAAATTCCTAGTTACATTCTCTTTCTGAGTATTTGAAGAATAATGAATTGTGAGTTCTGAGTATGTCACACTTTCCTCACAAAACTCTAGAAAATATATAATGAAATGTATTCAATAACTATAATTAATATATACACATATAAGTATATAATTAAAATCATGTTAGGAATAAACAAAAATTATTTCATTTTATGCTTATAGACTTCTAATATTGAGTCAATCATGTCATTACTTTGTAAAATGTAGCAAGTTTTTAAAAATCATTCTTAGTTTCTTCATCTATAAAATAGGGATAACAATTGTATTCATTCATAGATATATTGTGAAGGTTAAGTTATTGTCTATAAAGTCAATAGCATAGTGCTTAAAACAATAATTATGCAATGTTATTTTTGTAACACTGCTAATAATAGCAGTGTGGAATAAAAAATGTAAAAATATAGTGGCTGATAGTGGCAAGAAGCTACATTGATTGCAGAAGCAAGAGTAGAAATATAAAAATTATTTTAAATGCCTATCTTTGTTTCCTCTATAATTGAATTTAATCTCAATTCAAGGAGCATGAGAAAAAACCTAATTCTTATTAGGTAGATAAATTATCTTGGTTGCATATTGCATGTACTTCTTTAGTGAAAGTGAAGCAGAAGTCATGGCCACCAAAGCAATAACATTTTTCCGAAAAATGTGAAATTGAAACCCAATTGTAAATATTTATGCATCAAAAAAAGTTCTGAAATTTAAATCCCATTCACTTAATGAAAGCAAATGTTAAAGTCATATGTAAAGACAAAAGATTTTCAACTCCTAAGAGTATCTGGCCATCAACTTTGTAATATTTTCTCATCAAATGCAGGTATTACTTATTAGTAATAAAAACAGTATCTGATTTTACCTGTGTTTATTTCTAGAGATTCGTCTGGCAAAGAATGAAGATCAAGACTGGGGCTTGACTGTGCCGGCGTCTTCGGTGGCTCCATGGTGCAGGTCAGACTGCGTGGATCAGATGGTACGCAGAGGGCCAGAGTGAGACAGGATCAGGAAGGCAGGTCTCAATGTTGCATCATCAGACAGGATGTGTGCTCTGAGTATAATATGTACTTTTCCACTTAAGAAAATAAAAAGCAATGTAATTTATCGCCTAGAGATTAAATTTATTAGTCTTCTATCTACAATGAAACACTTGTTTGTTTTTTAAGTTACACTTTAAAATTATATTAATCACAATTTCTCTTGTTTTTTCCAATATAATGAATAAAGCATGAAGACTGAAACATTTTATGTAAATAAATGATATATTTAAATAAGATTGTAACAGATACTAATGATTAGAAGTATTTTTGTGGTTTTAAATAGCCACACCCATTTTGAATAATTCAAACAATATTAGAACATATCCTATAGGAGATGAAAAAATCATACACCCTGTTCCCTCAATATGACTACTGTTAACATAATTATTTGTAACTTTTATTAATTGCTCAAGTGATCAATGGATGTTTTCTTTAGAAAAGTAAAAGAAACAATTTACCTATCAATAAATTAGATGATGAAATAAATCATAATGGGTTCTTAAAATAAAATATATAGTCACTAAATATATCTATTTAATAGTCATATATAGTCATTAAATATAGAGGAGGGAGTTCTGCAAGTGATATGGATAATTTTCCATAATGTATTAAGTGGAAAAAAGGTACAAGTTATTGAATAATATAATTTTGTACTATATTTGTAGAAGAAATGTTGTTATGCATGCCCTTATAATATGCACTGAGGCTGATATTTTAAGACTTCAATGTAATACCATTTAAGTGACTAATGGTAAATTTTCATTTCACATGTAGTTTTCTATTCTGTATAACTATTTTTAGCGGCTATAATTTATAAAGGGTGCATACGTAAAATTCTATCTTCCTTCCAATGTGTGCTCTGAGATACGCACACCACAGTGACCACAGGGCCCCTGCCCGCACCTTTGATCAATAGAAATAAACTTTGATAGAATAGGAATAAACTTCAAAGTAAAAGTGTATAATTTGACTGAGAGACCGCAGAGTGTTCTTGGGTCTCATATAGCTTTGGAAGAGGGTAAAGACATTGGTCAGTTTCAGGCGATGGCAATTTTAGTACATATGCATTAAATAAAGTGTAAATGTTAAAGGGTGGGAAGTAAAATTTCAAAAATTTTAAAGAAAAACAGAAATTAAGAAAAATAAATAAATCCAAAATCAGCAAAAAGGGAGGGTGGGGAACCCAATAATAGGTATGACAAACAGAAAGCATGAAATTATGATACTGATTAAAAAATAACATATATCAACAGTAAATGTTAACTCTCTAAATGCTCCAGTGAAAAAGATAAAAATTATCACCTGGGTTTTAAAAAAAATTAAACATTGTGTGTTACTTACCAGAGTAACATCTAATAGATAGGGTTATGCAATGATTGAAACAAAACATTAAAATATGTAGGATAATGCAAATATATGAAAGTAAAGCCATCATATGTCTTAATATCTGATGAAATACATTTTAATGTAAATTGTAATATTTAAGGTGAATTTCTTTACAATAACAAAGGTTTCAATTCAACAGTAATGTATCAAAATTACTTTAAAATATAGAAAGGATAAGTGGTATATGTGGTGTAGAGAGAGTGATAAACAAAACTCAGTCACTTGGGGAAATTTTAACGTAGCTCTGATACATCACACAGACCCAAATATCAGATGCTTAAGTTATTACCATGTCCCTAGTGCTGATTTTGGAAATTTATTATTGTTCTTGATGTTATTTGGCTATTATCAAATGTGTACTTTTCTTTCTTTTATCGTGATTAATGTTAGACTTCATAAATTTGTGGGTTGATATCTTATTATCATTGGAAAGGTCTTTGTTATTAATTTAACAGAGAACACTTCTGCCGCTTTATCTCTTCACTTTTTCTGGAATGCTTCCTTTAGGTATTTATATAAGTTTCTTTGTGTTTAATTTATTTTTTACAATTTGTTTTTGTCATTATGTGTTTTTTTTTAGAGAAGCTTCAGAAATGTCATTTTTTTTACACCTGAAATCACATAATTTTATTAAGCAACATCACACAATAAATTCAATTGTAAAAATTATGTAGTAGGGCAAAATAAGGCATGCCATAGTATCACTGACTTAATTATTTTATAAATGTTTTAATTGTTGTTATTCTGTTACAGTTGTCCCGGTTTTTTACCCTTCCCTCTCCTTCCCCCACCCCGCTCCCCTGCTCCCACAGTCAATCCCCACACCACGGCCCATGTCCACAGGTCATTCATGCGTGTTCTTTGAATAGTCAATTCCCTTCTTTTCCAATTGATTAATTCTTTCTTTATTTCTAAGTGGATGGTGACTGTATCCACTACTGTATCTTTTTACTGAATGCATTGGGGTAACATCAGTTAATAAAATTATACAAGCTTCAGGGTACAATTCTATAATACATCACCTGTACATTGTATTGTGTGTTTAACACCCCAAGTTAAGTTTCTTTCCATCACCATTTATTCTGCCTTGAACCTCTCCTACCTCCACCCACACCCTTTTCCCTCCGGAAATCATCATTTTGTTGTCTGTGTTTACTGTTTTTTTTCTTAATCTCTTTACCTTTTTCACCCAGTCTCCCAGTCCCCTCTCCTCGGACAGTAGCCAGTCTGTTCTCTGTATCGACGAGTCTGTTTGAACTGCCTTATGACCCAGCGATTCTACTACTGGGAACATGAGGTCTGTCCAGAAGTTATCCAGCCATGTAACATGAAAAACAGAGATATTTATTGAAGATACACGGTACAAGAAACATTGTACACTGGACAATGACACCTCAGTTCCCTTCAAAGTAGGCACCTTGGGACCTCACACAGTTCTCCTAATCGCCATCAGCTGCCCCATTGTATTTTCCTGAATCTCATCAGTGGACCAAAATCTCTTCCCTTTCAAAGGGATTTTAGTTTTGGGAAAAGCGAAAAGTCACAGGGTGCCAAATCTGGGCTGTAGGGGGGCTGAGTCACTTGGGTCATTTGATGTTTCCCCCAAAAGCTCTGCACAAGACATGATGCACTGGTGGGCACATTGTCATAATGGAGCTGCCAATCACCAGCTGCCCATAGATAGGGCCTTCTGAATCATTCGAATAATTTCTGTGGAGGAATGTTCAAGCTTAATGCAAAATTTGATGCAGATTTGTTATTCTACTTGCTCAGTCATTTTGAATGCAACAACCGCACAGCACACATGCTCACTCAGTGGTGTCTACCTCCCCCACCGACTAGTAGGGTGAAGTTATCATTGTTCACACATGTGCATTCCAGCCCTTTGGCTGCAAGGTTACATTGATGTCATCAAATCATTCTCATTATACTAATGATGGCTGGAGTTTTTCCAGACACACCTCACCTGAAACATTAATTAGAAACAATATATGCATTCCTATGTGTTTTGCAGCATTATTTACAATAGGGAGGATAAGGAAGCAGCCCAAGTGCCCATCAGCAGATGAGTAGATAAAAAAGTTGTGGTACATTTATACAATGGAATACCACTTGGCCATAAAAAGAAAGAAATCTTAACCTTTTTGGACAGCATGGATAGACCTGGAGAGTATTTTGGTATATGAAATAAGCCAGTCAGAAAAAGACAAAACCATATGATTTTACTTATATATGAAATCTAATGACCAAAATAAACTAACAAACAAAATATCTTTAGGTTTTAAAAAAATCTGTTTAGTATGATTTCAAATATATTTGGTTATTTAAAACAGTTTCTTGTTCTCAGTCGAATGCCCAACTCAAACCTCAGCAGGGCCCAGACCCTGTTCAGGCCAGTGCGGCCATCTGGTCCTATTGGGTGTTGTGCACAGTGGCAGGACAGTGGTCCAGCCTGAGCCAGGCTCTGTCCTGCAGCTTGTCCCACTGCAGGTCAGGTGCAGATGCTGTGAGGAGAGGACTTAGTTATACGTTTGACTGATGATACTGATCCATTTTTTCTGTATAATCTTGTTATATCTGAGGAAGATTTTCAGAGTTTAAAATTCCAGCAAGTTCTTTTGGCAGATGTCCTAGTTTTTCCACAAAATTTTATAGATCTCCTTCAGTAGTGTACTCAAGAACAAACCAAAGAGATTCCAAGGTTTTTGCTACAGTTAGTTTCTCCAGTTGCTGTTTTGGATAACTCTCCTGCCCTTTTAAATGTGGTAGAAACAAATCCTTTTAAGCCTCTTACATACCTCTCACTAAAACTTTTACTTGGAAATTATGTGGAAATAAAGAAGTTTCTAGCAGGCTGTTTGAAATGTAGTAAGGAAGAAAAATGATCACTGACGCAATCACTAGAGGAAGTTACTAGGCAAGTGAATTGCACACAAAAGACATTATCAGAAGAAATTCAAGAATTACATAAGCAGCGCTCTCAATAAGCATTCTCAGGAAACTGACCCATGAGAAGGAAAAGGCCTTTGCAGGGCAGGGTCAGTACCAACAGCAGCATAAGCAGCAGAAAAAAGATTTAGAAATCATCCCTCAGTGAAACATCCAGCAGCTGCAGAGCAAGTTGTCGTGTCAGAGGCCACTAACAAAGATCTCACTGAATGGAAATGCAAAGGACACTCCACCACCAGGTAACTGAGAGCAAAGCTGTCTGGAGTCGCAGAGGAGCTCCAGTGGGCTAAGCAAGAAGTCCTGTCTTTGTGAAGAGAGAATTCTACTCTAGATGATGAATGCCACGAAAAGGAAAAACCTATTAATCAGCTTCAAACAAAAGTGGTTGTTTTAGAACAGAAAAGCAAGGATAAGGACCAACTTGTTTTAAGAACAAGAGAAGCATTTGACACAATCCAGGAACAAACGGTGATTTTAGAAGAAAATGGTGAGAAAAATCAGGTACAGCTAGGAAAACCTGAAAGTACCATAAGGTCATTATCAGCAGAACTTCTTAAGGCAAAAGAAATCTTCACAAAGTCACAAGGGGATCTGAAAGTTGGGTAAATTGAAACTGAAGAATACAGTTACCATTCTGCAAGAGAAACTTTTGGCTGAAAAGGAAGAAAAATTGCAAAAGGAACAAAAGTAATTACAAGGTGATGAACCTTCTCTAGAATAAGAGCAAGAAGCATGTAAATTACAAGAACAATTAGAAGCTACATTTTTAAAAACTTAAGAAAGCAACAGCTTCTAAAAAAATAACGGAAGTTTAATAACATGGTTAAATAAAAAACTAAATGAAAATCAGCTGGTGAGAAAGCAGGACATGCTGGGGCCCTCTGCCACTCCGCCTGTGCATTCTAGTAGCAACTGGGTCAGAAGTGGACTCTCTCCAAACCCTAACCTGGTGGATGGCAGAGTAACTTACCCATCTTGTGGGACTGGTTATCTTGTCTCCTCTGCGTGAATGGGACTCATGGGGGCAGATAATGGGGGAAAAGGAGAGACAACTGAAACTGAACAACAATAAGTAGAAAACAAAGGAAACATACTTCAACATAATAAAGTGTATATTATGACAAGCCCACAGCTAGCATCATACTTAATTGTGAAAGTTTGAAAGCTTTTTCTCTAAGATCAGGAACAAGATAAAGGTACTCACTACACACACACACACACACACACACACACACACACGATGTAATACTGAGCCTTAAAGAAGAAGGAAATCCTGGCAATTGGGATGCCATGTATGAAACTTGAGGGCATTATGCTAAGTGAAATAAATCAGACAGAGTAAGACGAGCACTGCATGAACTCACATACATGTGGAATCTCAAATAACAGACAAACAAACTTATAGAAACAGAGATCATATTTGTTGTCAGAAGTGGGCGTGGTAGGCAAGCAAAGTGGGTGAGGGTGGTCACAGGGTACAGACATTCAGTTATAAGATGAATTCTGGGGATGTAATGTACAACATAATTAATGTAGTTGATTACAGTTAATAATACTGTATTGTATTTTAGAATATTGCTAAAAAAGTAGATCTTAAAAGTCTTCATCATAAGGAAAATAATTTGTAACTGCACGAAGTGATAGATGTTAACTTATTTGTGGTGATCATTTTGCAATATATACATATCTTAAGTCATGCTGTTTACCCTAAATTTACACAGTGTTATATATCAATTATATCTCAATAAACTGGAAAAACAACAAAAAATACAAACAATAAAGTCTTGGCCTGGTAATCTTTTTAACCAGAGAGACAGACAGTGTTAACGCAGCCTGAACATTAATGTGAAGCCTGACTTCAGGAAATCTGTTTCACAAAGAACATTTTTCTTTCAATAATCTGAGGGAAGCTGATTTAGTTTAAGTTTGCACTTATCCTAAGACGGTAATTAGGTCCCAGATTTAGAAAATAAATGCCTATTTGGAAAAAATGAAGGTACTTAATCAGCGTTGACTGAATAGTCTCATGTTAGGAAATTGTGTTAAAATTAATTGAACATAGGTGAAAGTTTATAAAAGCAGAAGAATGCTTCTCAGCCTTTTTCTTTAGAATTTCCTGTGGTGCCTACCCAAAACTCAGATTCCCATGATCCACCACAGAAACTGGAGCAGTAAGTCTGAGGTGACGTAAAGGAATCTGCAGCACAAGCAGTGTGGTAGGTGGTAACCAAGATGGGTGTTTTGCTGACCACTCCTCGAGAGAGCTAGGGATAGAGAAAAGGGATTGTCCAAAGATTCCTGTAGAATTGTTCACTTTCATCCTAATTCTCTTGGTGACTTCTATAACACACAATTCTTTGGTTTTACACAGTTCACTCTAGTTTAGATATTTTTGTACTCGAAAGGATGTGTCTCTAACCACCACCTCAGCTCTGGCCGTGGGTACATCCAATCCAGATCACCAGAAATCCTGCTGAGCACTCCTGAGCCAAAACACGGGTCCTTTAGCTTTGGCAGAAATGTAGTTCGACTAATCAAAATAGCTTTACAAAAATATTCAATATTTTGCTCTTAGATTTTTAACTCTGAATTTTATGCACACTCATCATTTCTTCTTTTTGTTAAATGATGTCAATTGGAAGCGAATGCTGCCAAATTTACAGTATTAATATAAGGAAATTTCTTTTTATCCATACTAAAACCAAAACCAAAACCAAATAAAAAATAGAAAAAATGTAAATTAAACAACACAAAACAACATTTCTCTTCATAACCACAGTAAATTCCTACTTGCTGTGGATTTCTGCATATATGAAAAAATCAGAATATTCAAATATTCAGAATCCATTTAATGGATTTAGTTTGAAAGAGATATTGGTATATATCCTCCTCCTCCCCAAATTTCTCTTCATGGAATTCTTTAAAACAGAAATCAAATAAAATGCTCTCTTTGTTTATAAATTATTGTCTATTAAATCATATATAATAAGGCTCTGTTTGTTACAGTCACCCATGTCATCTTTATACTTAATCTCGTGGAGAAAAGGTACATCCTAGATTTAGCTGATGGGGTTGCGCCATCTCCATAGAGGAAAAACAAAGTTCTCACAATCTCATAGGTGCAGACCTATGGGCCAATTCAATGCACTACTGTCGTTGCTTCTATATTTCAGTGCATAGTTGGAATTGAGGTATTACATGCTGATACTTCTCCACCCCACCTGTGCCAGAAATATTCCCTGGATTGGAGGAGGCCCATATAAGAGAAGTGCTAGGGGGAAAAGCTCCCTGGCATCTGCCGTGTGTGTGTGTGTGTGTGTGTGTGTGTGTGTGTGTGTATAGGGGTGTCAGGATTTATAGGAAATGTCTCTACCCACCAATGTCCAAAGCATTCACTATACAGGTAATGCTTTATTAGTTGGAAAGTCAGAAGCCTTGGTCTCATCAGGCCTGGCTAACAATGGTATTATGCTTCAGCCAGTAAGAATTTGCTCTGTAACTAGTTTCCTGGCACAACATGGGCTGATTGACAATACTTGGTTTCTCCAGAAGTCATAGAAACACTGCTGGCTCTTCATCTGCATTCCCACTTCCAACAAAGAATCTTACTGGGTGTTGGAGAACATATTGGGTGTTCTATTTGATGAGTTAACCTGCAAATCAGACTACTTTGAGTGGTTGCTGGTAGTAGTCTGGCAAGCAATAGCAAGCTTTCCACCTCATGATTTCAATAGCCTTGGGAATATTACTTTCCACAACTGATAATTTTACTGAATGGAGTCTTTTAGCAAAGGAAGGAAGCCTCCTCCTGAAGGTGTACCTTAAGGATATATATTGTTTTTCTCCTTAACAGGGATACCTTTTAGATTTCATTTGAAAAACAGTTCCTGATGGGATCTAAATCAAGTTTTCTTATAAAAGTGGAACACTAACAAGGGGGCCTCGTGACTCCTTGGCCTGACATTTCAATTTTGGGTGACACAACCTGAAATCAACAATAGTGTGAGAAAGACGCACAAGGTTTCTTGGTCTGATGAAATATTTACATTCAAGAGTGGGGATGGCCTGGTTCCGGCAGGGCCTTGTCTTTACCTAAAAACGTGGCACCTGTCCCCTTTTCAGAAATTTTATCCCCAACTTCATCATCTGAAGAAAAACAGTGGGCCCAGGGGTCTCTTGAATTACAGAGGCCCCTCACCTGTGTGTAGGTCTGGTTCGCGATAACTTGACTGTTTGAAACCTGATACAGACGGCAGTTGTGTTGGTGCGCTGGCAGCTATGCAGAACCAAACTCCACGTGGTCACCACGCTCAGTTGGCAGACCCCAAACTTGTTCACATAGCTTCAGTCAAATTTCTGTGGATAGATCTCATCACTTTTTTTTTTTTCTTAAAATCATTGACTTAGAGAGAGATTTTTGCCAGCGGCCTACATGCGGTGCTTGGATTTGGAAACCCACCCCGGCAGGTGTAAGATGTTCCTCTGCTGGGCCAAAAACTGGAAGGAGTTTACAGCTACTGATCTCACTATGGCTCTCATGCAGCAGTCGTCTGCACCCTCCGATGAGAGTGATTGGAATCAAGTTGTTGACTGAGTCTGCACTGCCTGCTTGGTGTCATTGCTACCCGGATCCATCATCCGAATGGACATGGCGATGCAGCGCCGTCACAGGCTGGCACCAATACAGGACTCCTGATTCAGAGGCTGTCATTGCACACCCGACCTGGGAGCCCTGGCCACTGTTTTCTGGTGGGGACCACAATGCACAGGACATTACCCGCCCCGCGCTCCTGACAGATTCATTACAGCGGACGTTTGACCTCCTCTTGGAATGATCGGCGCTGCCTCGGCACTTTTCCAGCAGTAGTGTTACCCCTCCAGTCTGATTAACCGACTCTGGCCAGAACATTTTGGCCCATAAAAAAAGATTTGTGTCTGGTTTTCAGCTTTCCAGACCATTTTCAGTCTGACAATGTTTGCACGTTTTATTGTAAAATCACTCAAAATGGCTAATATTCTAGGTATTTGATGGATCTTCATGCTCCCTACCATCTATAGGTCCTGGTATTGTTGGGCTTTGCTGTGGTCTCCTCAAAAACATACAGAAGGAATGTCTAACTCTACCTAGCTCATGTGCACACTTGCTTATTTATTTATTTATTTATTTATTTATTTATTTATAATTTGTATTGAATTTATTGGGATAACTTTGGTTGACAAAATTGTATAGGTTTTAGACGTACAGTTCTTTAATACATCATCTATATATTGTATTGTGTGTTCACCACCCCAAGTTAAGTCTCCTTCCATCATCATTTACTCCTCCTTTACTCTCTTCTACCTGCCCCTAGTCCCCTTCCCTTCTGGTCATTACCATACTGTTGTTGTCTGTGTCTATGAGTTTTTCTTGTGTTTGTGCTGAACCCCTTTCACTTTTCCCACCTAGCACCCCAACCCCACTCCCCTCCGATGGCTGTCAGTCTGTTCTCTGTGTCTGTGAGTCTGTTTCTATTTTGTTTGTTTATTTTGTTCATTAAATCCCACATCTAAGTGAAATCATATGGTAATTGTCTTTCTCTGACTAGCTTCCTCTTGTCCATACAATATATATACTACATATATAGTATATATATGCAAATATATGTGTATATATTTGTGTGTATATATATACTTTTAAATTATATTCTTCCTGAAATTGCCACTTAAGCATAGAGTTTTTGCTATGGAATGCTAAGAATGAATTGTTTCTTTCAATACATTCTGCAAATCATGGTATATTCACTTATTATTTCAGGAATTATTTTTATTGCGGTCCAGCTTTCTGTTTCTCATATGACTGTCTGAATGGATTTTCTGAAGTCTCCCTCATTCCATCGTATTTTATTTTTTAAGAAGCTAAAGATTAAAAAAATCTGTTTTATTTATATAGGCAGTGTGACAGGGGTTCATACATGCACTTACTTGCCTATAATTTCTGTTTATAAAATATATTACTTAAAAGCATCTGACTGAGAAATAAAAGTCTTCAAGAAATATGCATTTGGAGCAGAACTGTAACATTTACATACTCGTATGAATGACTCACATCAGTGATATTTTTCATCCTCGTCTTATTTCTCATCCTCATCACACCAGAGATTTCTCCAGCCTCATGTTACTCCACAGCATGCGTTTCTGTTAGCTTTGATGCTGCATGTCCCACTGATAAATGGCACTAATGTGACAGCTAAAGAGCTCCTGATCCCCACATCCATGTCTCTAAGTCTCAGTTCTTATTTCATTCTCTTCCATTAAGCTAAACCTACCGCTTCTTGGCAAATTACACAGGTTTCGCTTCCAGTATCTTCTGCAGTAGAATCTTATTTTTTCATCAGAAAGTTAATACTCCTTTGCTATCACCACCCACACTCTCTTAGATCTCCATGAATTTTGACAATAACATTGAGCGGTCTAGGTGTTAAATGCCATCTCAGGTGTCAGCAACACTGTGGTTGGAAATTTACTATGTACAGCAGTGTACAGTGAGTAGAAATATCAACAACACCTTTACAAACCTAGTGTGTTGACCAGATGCATGATGCTTAAACTAAAAGTAGCCCCTGGATTAAATGCAGAAGAAAAATGTAGTATTTATTCTGAAAAAAAAAAAAATGCAGCATGGGCCATCTCAAAATTGAGATGGTTTGTTTATTTATTTAATAATTACGTGGCAAATATATTTTAGCAGCCAATATTCTAGAGAACTACTGCAGAGAACTTTATCAGAATTCATTTTTTATTTCTTCATAAATAAAATAAATCAAATACATTCTTAAGCTGCATAGACTCTAGGTGACACTGTGCAGGACATCAGGACAATGATCACGCTGTGATGCACTGTTCAGTGTCAGACGATGCCAAGAGCTCGGAGGAGAGATTCTAGGCACTGCCAGCACCCAGAGAATTAAATACTTAGTCTACTTTCCCCTTAGCCCAGCTTCTGATCTCCTGCCAATGTCTCCCAATGGCAGACACCAGCCAGAGCCAGAGCCAGGAAGCCTGGGTGATGCAGTCATTTGAGTTTAGCTTCCAGGGCTACAGAATGCAGCAATGAAGCATGGGGAATGGATGTGGGTGTGGCCTTATGAATAAGAGTCACCAGGATCATGCCCACTGGAGCAGCCTGTAGTGACAGCGTAGTGAGAGTTCCACTGGGAACACATCGCATGTCTGAGGCACTGGGATAACCTTGTCTGAGTAGTTCTTGTGGGTTAAAAGGGGCCCATGAGGGCAGAGAGCAACCTGGGGAAATCCTGGATTCTGTGGTAAGCCTCAGAATAATGGCCCCCAAAATGTCCAGGACACGAGTGCTATAAATGGTAAATAGTACCTTTGGGGCAAAAAAGGACTTTGTGTAAGTGACAAAGGTAAGAATCTCAGGATAAGGAGAGTAGGTTAGATTTTGCAGGTGAACTTGAAACGTAATCCAATGGGAAGTTTGAATTGCTGACATGACACATTCTTGTGACTGAGTATGACTAAAAAACTGAATTATCAGAGAATTCCATATATTATTGAAGATGCAAAGAAATCAGGTAAAAAACAAAACTGAATTCTGGTTTAAAGGGAAATACAGAGAAACACTGATCCTAAATTGATATAGGCACTATCTGAATTATTTTAATTGTTTTGGTTATATGAATATGAATAGGATTTTCGAATCCTGAGTGATAGTGATTACCACACAAATATAATTTCTTTTATCTGAATTCTCTTAAAATATCAATAAGCTATAATCTCTCCTAGTTTTAATCTTTCTGGTTAACTAGTATTCCTGTTGATTTGAGGATCAAGTCCTGTGATGATTATATGCCATTATTCTGTGCATTGTAGTTATTAAAATATAATTATCTGATTACTTTAACATTGCCTATAATCCTGGTAAATCTCAACATTATGTAATAAACAAATACATTCTCCATCAAGTTACAAATATCAAATAAAAACACATTTAACATAAAATTTCCATGTAGCAATACTGTGTCATTTTAGGTTTTGAATTTCAGTTGTTCATCCCATTGATGAACAACTGAAGGAACGTTGATTTCTTTATCCATTGTAGAAAATATTGTAGATTTTATGGAATGATGTGGGTGCACATTGAAAAAGGGTGATCCCAGAAGTAGTCATGGGGGTGACTTTGAGTAAGCCCTGAGAGAAATGAAAGAACCAGTCTCCAAAATCTCTGGGTGTGGGAGAGACTGTACGAATAGTGCAAAGGCTGTGAGAGGTAAGGCTGAGAGATACCGAAGGTAAAAGAAAACACTCGTGTAAACACAACTCCAGTATCACAGACTAGTCAATGCTTTATGATCCTCATGTTGCTTTTCTTTGCGTTTGGCTAGCTCTTCTCTTTTCTCTTCCTGACTTCGTGGGTGAAAGCTGTCATGATTCTGAACTTAGTCTCATTTCCTGTGGTCATGTTTGTCCAAATGACACAGGTAATGGCAGTTGAAGTGATAATGCCCACCCACATCCAGGGTGCACACCTCATTTTTGGTCTGTCTTCGTTTTAAGCTTTATTGTGTCCCTGGACCAGGTAAACAGCTTTGCTGTAGTTTCTCGTTCTTTTTATCACACATGTTATTTTCTCTGCCCAGTACTCATTCACTCATCCCCAAAATCATAGGGTCACATCAAGGCTAGCGTAGGTGTTAAATGTTATTTCAAGCAGCAACAAGTCTGTGGTTGGAAATATTTGTGTTTGCGGTGTACCTTTCACGGACAAGGGGTGCACTGAGCTGGTAATGAGGTCTGAACAAAAGGGCCAGGGCCGTATCAGAATCCAGACAGGATTGCCAGTAAGTTTAACCTTCACATGTACTGTAGTTAATGGTCTCTGACCTATGAGATCATGTATGTATACATCAACACATGATATATGCGTATATCATAAAATTATATATACAAGATGTGTCTAGAAGGTATTCAGCTATGTAATATGAAAAATAGACAAATTTACTGAAGAAGATACAAGAATCATTGTAGATAGGACAATGACGCCTCAGCTGTCTACAAAGTAGGCACTTTGGGACCTCACAAAGTGGGCACTTTGGTTCTCTCAATTACCATCAGCTGTCTTGTATTTTCCTCAGTCTCACTGATGGTCTGAAATCCCTTCCCTTTCAAAGGTGATTTTAGTTTGAGGGAAATGCCAGAAGTTGCAGGGTGCCAAATTTGAGCTGTAGGGGACTGAGCACCTGGGTGATTTGATGTTTCACAAAAAAGCTTTGCATAAGACGTGATGCATGAACGGGCACATTGTTGTGATGAAGCTGCCAATCACCAGTTCCCCATAGCTGCAGCCTTCTGAGTCATCTGAATAGTTTCTGTGGAGGAATGTTCAAGCTTCACGCAAAATTTGTTGCAGTTTTCTTGCTCTACTTGCTCAGTCATTTTGAATGCGATGGCCACACAGTGCACATGCTCACTCAACGACGTCTATCATCCTACTGACAAGCACAATGAAGGGGTCATGGTTCACACAAGCACATTCCAGTCCACTCTCCTGGCTGCCAGGTTATATCCATGTCTCACAAACCATTCTCCTTATATTAACAGTGGCTCAACTTTTTCCAGATAGACTTTGTATTTATGTGATATCATGTATGTATATTATGCATGATATATATGTGTGTATATATATAAAATAAACATTGTAAGAATGTATTAGGTCTTAAAAACTTTATATGATAATACATTAAACTATTCACACAAATCCTAAGAATAAACATTTTAATGTATAAATAATTCATTAATCAATTATTTCTTTCATACCTTAGGAGATTTCAAGGACCCCATCAGTGTTTTTACACATCAAAGCTTACATTTGGAGCTGAAAAATATTCAAAATGATGTAAATTGATACATGAGAAGAAATTTATAATAAACCCTAACTTATTACCCTAAGAGTTTTAACGTGGCCCTTTGATGTGTTTCTTTAGTATTTTGTAATACGTATCTTTTGTATCTAAGGCAAAAAATTTTTTTACAGTTGAACTTTTTCATTTATTACTTTTTTTTCAGTGATAGCCTACTGTCTGGCCTGGTGGATGTGGTTTAGGTTCGAAGCTTCCTGACCTCCTCAACTTCTTTACAAACCCATGCGTCAGGATTGCGTGGCTGCGGCACCGTCTGCAGAGGCTTTCGCTGTGCCCACCCAGCCAACCATGCCTCTCTGTGGGATGGCCAGAGTCTGAGGCACCATGTCCATTCTACTGTCCCCGAGGTTCCTTGTGTTGTATCACGTACTGTGTGTGGCGTTTGTCTTATTTTATTACTGAAGAGTCAGTGCCCGACTTGGAACAGAAACTATTCTTTTCTGAGTAATAGCCTTTAGGAAGTGAAACAGTGTTTTCTGTTTGTTTGATTGTTTGTTTGTTTTCATCGTCTTTGGAAATGGGAGGCATTCCTTGCAGAGAAGCGCTCAGCAGAATGGGATGGTCAGTGAGAAGTGACCAGGGGAATTATATCTTGCGACTACAGAATCATGGACCAGAGGCTCCCTGAAAAATAGAAATTTGAAATAATAAATTTATTTGAAATCTCAGCTATTGAAGCAGTCAGAAGAGCCAATACCATGTCCACAAGGGGACAGATTAGCCATTCTAAAACGAATGAAGTCTTAGGGGAGAAACTAAAACAAAGGAGACCCTGAAAATTTATTTCACGACTCCCATTGGTGCCTGACTGAAGATGCCGCATCCTTAACGAGAAAGGGGCCCCCATAGCTCCAGTTCTGGTGGACGTCAGAATCTGAACTCAGTGCATTGCTGTCCCTGCCAGCAGGTGGATACATTTAAGAGTGGCGGCCACTAAAGATATTGCTTGCATTTCACAACATACTTCCCAAGCTCACCCAGATGGGTGAATACTGTATACAACTGTATGGACACTAATTTAGAAACACTTTTGTCCTTCAAGATGGCGTGTAGTGTTCAAACCAGGAAGACCACTCTTCGCTTATCTTTGCTCATGTTTGCTCAGGACACATTGTATTTCAGCCCTGAAACTGGAGAACGCTGGCCCAGTTCTTATCCATGTGCAGCTACTCTCCTGTGTCCCCCGCAATTTCCTTTAGTGCCAGAACAGTGACTCCTAGGTTCTTGTCGAGCTCTTCCATTAGGGCAAAGGACTGACAGCCTAGGCTTTCCAGACAGGCATTTTAGAGCTCTGTCAGAAGTTTGTCAAATACCTAATCTTGAGAACCAGAAAGGGGCTTAAAATGTGAATAAATTTTCCTCTCTTTGTATTTCAGATATGGATAGGCTGCCCTAAGCCATCCTTTACTCCTCTTGTAGGCAGCGCTCCTCAGTGAAACCTTACCATCCTTACAGCTACTAATTTTTACTGTTATAAATATGTTTGTCAGTCTGTTTAGCTTAATGTGTAGTACACACTGACAAGTTTAAAAATATATCAATTGCACTTCACCCTTCCCCCACAATTAGTCCTTTTCTTTTCTTTTTTTTTTGTAGCTGATATTTTGTTACTGATAAAGCCTCAGAAGTTTGTTGGGTATATTTGCTGTCAAAAAGTTTGAGAACAGAGGTTGGATACTGTTTACTAGGGACAGATTAATCTCTTTTGGAAACTAACTAAAAATCTACTTTCAAATCCCCAATAATAACAAAATACTTCAGGACTCTTAAATGAATTGCGGCCATTCACTGTTGGTTTAGTTGGATGTAGTACAGAGAGGTATCACCATACAAAGAGTAGCTGCATGCTGGGGAGTTGCCCCATCGGCCGAGATTGTGGCAGGGGAGGTTTTTAGACTGAGCATGTGAAAAGCTAGCAAGATTATTGGAGAGAAAAAGCCCTCCCTCACCATACCATATTGGGGTGGGACCAGGGGAAGATGGACACATAGCCATATAAGCCAAAATGGTGCAAGGGGAGGTGCTGGACCAAAGAGGCCTGTCAGTCTAGCCTGAGGAAAGAAGGGATTGGTTGGAAGGTGGACCTACCCGGAGGACACAAGATTTTGGAACTTGGTCATTTTGAGAAAGCAGCTGGTCCATCCAACACCCAACCCTATATAATCCCATGAAAATGAAGTACCTCATTCTTGCGTGTGACCTGGATTTGTAGGTGCACTCACCTGTTCTCTCCATGGGCATGTGACATAGCCCACGGTCTCCAGGAGGAAGCCCCTCTCCCTCTCTTTCTCCCTCTCTCTTTCTCTCTCCCCCCTCCTCCCACCTGGTGAGGTACTTGCCAGTGTGTTTGCGCACTGTTTCTCCGAGGAGCCTGTGGCAAGGCGGCCCTGGGGCCATGCAGGCTCCACGCGCAGGCTGTAGGAGGGAGCCTGAAATGAACGGCTGGGAACAAGCTAAGCTACCCAGTTGGGACTGAGACCGCTTAGTAGCTGCCTGCGGGCTCCAAAGGACTGTCCTATAGAATGGAGCAGGAACTCGATACATTGGCTTTTGTCTTGGTGCTGCTGAGGACCGTTGGACTTTGTCGATGGTAGAAAGAGAAGAAGGGCTTTGAGACAGGAGTCTGCTGTCCTCCCAGATCGCACAACACCCGAAAAACCCTCTTTCTTTTTACACCAACATCTGCCTTACAAGGTTGGCTTTTGTGGTAAAAGGCAGCTGAACCTGTTTTTTTGTTCGGTTACAGAGGCGTGTTTAAGGTTGGAGTATACAATTCCTAGCAACAGTGTGAGGTCTGTTTCGATAAAAGAACCAAATGTATCTTGCATCTCAGCTGTGAAGCCACAGAGCAGGTGGTGCTTCTATCTCAGCCCCTCGGTTCTCTTTTCCACAGTGAGGCTTTCCTGCGCCTTCTTATTTAAAATTGTATTACACATCACACTTTCTCAGCTTTCCCAGTCCCCCTTATGTTTTCATGTTTCTCCATCCAACAAACTCTTTCACACATGCACGGTCTTATTGTTGGACTCTGGTGACAAAGTAAAAGTACCACAAAACAAGGAGTTTGTGTGTGTGTGTGTGTGTGTGTGTGTGTGTCTGGCACTTACTAGGCAACCAGTAATCACTTCTTTTCTTTTTTTTTTAGAGCTCTTATTTGAAGATTTATTTTTCTTTCTTTTTTCTAGGTATCATTTCTTAAATAAATCAATTTTAATCTGAAATACTTTCAAGGGAAGTATTGATGCTTGTTATAACAGGAGGGCAAATATTAATAATTTAATTATAAATATCTTTCCAATGGTGATTTTAGAATATTGGTTTGGACACTTTGAAATATCAGCTTCACTTTTGCATTAAAATGTTCTTACCTTGTATCCATAAAAGTTTTATAATCTTAATATAATACAAAATATGATTCTGTTCTCTAGTCTCAAAGAGAAAAAGATTGAAAATCATTCTGATTAATGAATGGCAGTTTCAAAATATTTATCATGTCATTTTACAGACAGAACCAAGTAAATGCCTCCATTTGTTGAAAAACATCCTTACAGTTTTCCAATTGAATGTTTCCAACAGCCAACAATCCCTTTCTTCCCATGTCAATCAGTGGGAAGACTATGAAAATCAACTGCATTTAAAGGGCCCGGGAGAAACTAAACAAAATACAAGCTATTTCTCTTAATTTTTAACTTCCCAACACTGGGAAGGGGTCTAATTAGGAAAAAAAAAACCTCATATGAAATAAGTAAATTATAAACTTAGTATTTATGATGTTAAAATGTTTGAGTATCCTAAGGTAACAGGATACAATCAAATTCCTTAGCATTGACAACGTTTTTCTCTTCTAAGACATCATGTATATTTTCTACGTCCTATCAGGAAGCAGATTTACTATACCTACTCAGAGCATGTTTTATACACCTCTCATGTTATTAATAAATTATGCTATAATTTCTATCCTTTTCACTAGACAGAATTCTTAAAATAAGAAATACGATTTATTCATACCATTCCAGCCCTTAGTGTCTGCCTAGAACACGGTAAACATAAACTACTGAAATCAAGGCATTTGCAGCTTGGGGTGTTCACGAAAGGTAAGTGGAAGGGTAGTTGTATTTGCTGCAACAAATAAAAGAGAAGGGGATTCATATACAAAGTTCTGTCTCCCAGTGGGGAGCCTTAGCCATCACTTATATCCATTAATTAGTCAATTACACATTGATTTCTTTTTTGCAGTTGGCTACATTTATGGGTATGAGCTCCTATCAAGCTCATCCTGTTTACAACTGCATCTGCAAAATACTCTGCTACATTTTAACCTTAAGAAAGAATAGAATTCAGCAAGAATTGGGCAGACCTCCAGACCTATGGTGAAGAGTAAGTATCCTTTAACTACTATGGCCAGATTATAATGCCAATTTTGCACTTACGTTTCTCTGGTTAAACGTTTCTCACCTCTCCCACCACCCACACCACCCACACCTTCACAAACATTTAAACACACAAGCAGTAGGAGGAAGGAGCAAAATGTGATCTCCCCCCACCATTAAAGCTAACTTCAAACAAACCCAAGTAAATTCTAAAAAAGATAATCTCCTTGCTGCCAATATTCTCTTCATATGAAATATTTTATATCTGAAAGCATCATAAAATTTACAAATAGGTGTTAGTGTATATAAACAGATATTTAAAAATTTAAAGTATGCTTCTTCAAAGACATGAAAACAAGAAAACTAGGAAATAAGGCATATAACTAAAAGCTTGTTAAAAACACTCAGGTTGTACAAAATTATGGTTATATATTATTTGGTTATATAAAACAAGAGAATTAGGAAATAAAGCATATAACTAAAAGCTTGTTAAAAAACACTCAGGTTATACAAAATTATGGTAACATAATTTTGTTTAATGATCTAAATCTGTGTTTTACCTCTCTAAGAACAATCAGGCACCAACAAGTTGAGTGTGCATGCATTTACACAGGTATACAAACAAATGCTAGAAATTACCAAGATAAGGCAAAAATAATGATCTATTCCCTTACAGTTAGTTACGCAAAGCATCTCTCTACACTTTGTTCTGATTAGAGGTAGACGGAGCTTAGTGAGGCTCAGCTCAGCCACTGGTAGCTACTTAACTTTGAACATATTTCCCTATAATCTCATGTATCTTCAACCATGAAATTTAAGAAATAGTATAAATAACATAGGTTTATCAAGATTGAATAACCTAATGCAAAGTATCTAACACAAAACTGGCATGTAGGGAATGCCCAACATCATCTTACTATTTTTACAGATAACGAGTAAATACAATAAATTATAGACTACTTTACTACTAAAGAATGAGAAAACGTTATAAAATTTGAACAATAATCCTCCATATGACTCCTTTTTTCCTCAGATTTATTTCAGGATACTGGAGCTTGCTACTGTGTAACGTGGTTGGCACTCGATGGGTAGGAGTTTAGTATGAAAGTTGAACGGCGAGTTCTTCATAGACCGACAGATTTTTACTGATCTGAATAATCTCCTGTTTGGTTACCGATGTGCCTTTGTCTTCTTACAGAATCCTTTTACTTCTCTTGTCTCTTTCTCTTCATACCCAAGTTTCATCAACAGATACTGACCTTTGAGCTTTAAAATGTAAATATTTTTGTGGAAAGGCCGAGAAGGAGATTCAGTGCTCCTGAAACTCCTCAGAAAGAGTTTCAATATTTAGTAAAAATACTTGAGCTTTAAAGTTCAAGAAGTGACCAATTTGTCAAATTTGGTGTGTTCTTTGAGAGTAAGAACCCAACGACCTACCCAATAGCTCACCGCAGAGAAACTATTTCTAGTTACATGAGGATCAACAAGCCACATCTGTGGCCAGCAAGCTCTTTGCAGCTTTTAGGTGAGGTTCTTAGCTTGACTTAATTCTCACATGATGGGACTTAGTAATTAGGTGATGAACATTACGGGCTGAAATTAAGAAATTTTGAATCAAATTGTTCATTTTCTCCACTGTGGTTTCATAAACCTCTCCTTACCCTAAATCAGCAATTTTCAACTGGTGTGTGGCACACTGGTGTGCCGCAAGAATTTTTTAAAACATGCAATATCTGTTTAGTTAGGGTCACTGACCTCTTTTCCCTTACTTTGTTAAATTTAAAAAAATGGTAACAGCTAACACAATAATAGCCATCTGTGTGAATGAATCAAAATTATACCTATTTTTTTGACTGATTGACAAAATACTTAATATATTTTTTGGTGTGCCAAAGAATTTTAGTAATTAGTTTATGTATGCCATTGTTAAGCAGCAGCTAGGAATGAGTGGACAGAGGGGAAATAAAGGCAGGGCCCTCGCCATTACAATCTAACAAAGAACTTAATACAGGTGGCTGGAAGCAAAAGGAAGTCATGTCTCACCCATTGACTCAGCAGTCCTGAGCTGAGGAGACTGGGAGTCTTTGAGACTGTGCTGAGAAAAGGGGCTTCTGCAACAACCTAAGATTGCCGGGTGTTCTGAACATCACAAGTGGGAATTGCACAGGAGGAAGAGGGGGGCCTATGCTGGGAAAGGGGGCCTCTGTAACAATTTCACTAAGACAAAGAGACTTTGTTAACTGAGAAAGAAAGCCTTTGTAGCTGTACATTATTCCCAAGATTTAGAAAGGGGAGGATGAGGGGGAACCTAGAAACTGACTAAGGTATGTAACCCCTGAACCGCAATAGTCAGCATATTTAGATTAGCTAAGTACCTACCTGCTTGTAGCCTCGGCTCAAGTATATAGAACAAACTTACTAACAAGTTTATTTCCTCTGTCGGCATTTAGGCTAGCTGGGTGCTTGCTTGCAGCTTTGTACTGATGTGCTTCATAAACTTGCCATTTCATTTCTGATACACCTGTTTGTCTCTCTTTTGAACTATTCTCTTTCGAGTGAGACAAGAACCGAGGTATGGAGAGGAGGCCTCCTGACTGGGGTCTCTCTCTCCCCATCCATATCACCATGAGATGAAAAATGAGGACAATTGCTGCCCCAAACAATCTGGGAATGCCAATGTTTTTGCAAAACATGGATTACTAATTAGATCACCATTATTCAAGTGCTTCTTTTACTGTGTGGACATTTGGTTTTTTAAAATAGATATTAGGCAGAGTCAAGTGCTGAGAAAGAGCTGTATACATCCAAAATTTTCGCAATGTTATGTTTCTTTCACTGAGTCTGATTATGCTATTCCTGAACCAGATTCAGAATTGGTTGCTACTTTGGCTTTATTTCTTGTTTATCTGTTTATTTTTTTTATAGGAAGCAGTTCTCTTGGTACTTTTCATGAAAAAAGGCAAAATGTCCTTTTATTATGTCTCTGCTCAATACCCACAAGTGAATTTGTAACTGCCAGTTAAAATTGTAACTAATGCTACCCATACTTGTAAAACCAATAATGTAGTATCCAAATCCCATAATATAATTGCAAAGATATTGAATAACATATCAGAGATCAATAAAAATAATGTTTTGAATAAGAACTGGAAATCAGCATTTCACCAACGGCAAATATTCCTTCCTTGATTGGACTACAAGGTGATCATCTCTACACCGCAGGGAAGGCCAGAGCAAGACCTGTAAAGAAGTATCCTAGTCAAGTCTTAGAACAGGTCCATCAGTGGACCTGAATGACCAATAAGAAAATAGCTACTCACTTTCAAACAATGTGGAGATCTTTGTTTCTAAGATGAGAATATTCAGATGTGGGAGACAGGTAAATGATTTTGTCATCTTCATATTAAAGTATTGCACACAAGATAATTTCTGTGCATTAATAAATTTCATCATCAGTAAAATAGTGAAATGCCAAAATATGTCACTAGAATTAAGTGTATCGATACACTTAATGTGTACTCATCTACTTAGTGAAACATGTACATTCAGCCCTACAGCAGGCATGAAATATGTGCTTAATACATGCTAAAATTCTCTTCTTTTGAACCAACTCAGTAAAATAAAATTGGTAGACATGGGAGAAGTTTCAGTCATATATCTTGCCTTTTCTTTGGCAAGCTTACTTCTGAGTAACAAATTAATTATTGGTAATTATTTTCTGAAATATACAAACAGAGATTATGGAATAGTGGTTAGAATTACAAATGCAATAAAGTCACACAAAACTAGTTACATACGTGCATACACACAAACACAGTCCAGCAAATGAGCGCTCACAAAGCATAAAATCTGAATAAAGTCTATGGATGGCACTAATGCCAATGTTCTGGTTTTGATACGTTCTTCTCAGTGAGACAGGATGACTGGGGAAACGGGGTGAAAGGTACAGCGCAGCTCCCTGGACTGTATTATCTTTGCAACTTTCTGGCAATCTGTATTCATTTCCAAATAAAATAAAACAACAGGTAAATGGAAGTATATTTAAATGTTTCATTGTGTATTTTATTTTATTGTAATAAATATTGTATAAATTAAATTTAAACCATTTCTATTGTTACTGATTAAATTTGTGTCTCTACTTGAAATATAAAGAATACAAAATATTTAAAATTTTCTGATTTTATTGTATTTCTTTAAACATGATTTGAACCTTTTGCTGAGAAACCATCTTCACTCAGTGATTTTGTCCAGATTTTCCCCAAAGAAACACAATTCATGCCCTGGTTACTTTAATTCAGCACTTTTTACTTTTTCTCTTGGGTATTTTTGCTTGTACTTCCAATAGAAAAATCACTTACTTGTCCTTTTCTGCCTGATCAATCCAGAAAACAACTTTTTAAAATGTTGTGTGTCGTATGTTATAAAACTCACTTTTATGATAATATTACACAGATATATTAAGAAACTTAGATTGATATATTTTGCATGTAATTGGATATTTCAAGCACTAAAAATAAATTTGAGGTACATATGACCTTATTTCACCATTTTACAACATAATAGGCCAATGCATAATAACAAAACACCCTCATTTATTTTCTAAAGTATAAGGACAGTGTAATTGTCAAGTAAATACCACTTTTACTCTTTTTTAAAAAGATTTTATTTATTTATTTTTGGAGACATGAAGGGAGGGAGAAAGAGAGGAAGAGAAACATCAATGTGAGGAGGAATCATCAATTCATTGTTTCTCAGATATGTCCCAACTGAGGACTGGACCTGCACCCCAGGCCTGTGCCCGGAATGGAAATTGAACTGGCGACCTTTCATTTGGCGGTATGGCACCCAACCAACTGAGCCACACTGGTCAGGACCCGCTTTTACTGTTGAATAAAATGAGATTAGGAGAAATGAACTTAATTTACATGATAACAGATGCAGATTAGAATATCGCAGATTTAACACACTTAAAGTTTAAAATAATTTATGAATAGTGTTCTTCAGAGTTGTTTTTTCTCAATTGTCTATTTTCTTGCAAATACAAAAAATACATGTACTTTAAAAATCCACAATACAGAATGACTTACGAAAACAAACAATTATTTTTCCTATTTATCGTCATCCTTGTCTTGATCCAGGAGACAAGTGATTTTTATTCTGGGTTTTATACTTTTATCAGCCATCTCTGTAAAAGTATATAGGGGTGTTTATTATTACTTTCCAGCCAAGGCTGAATCTTGGACCTCTTTTGTCTAACCTAACAAGGTTCATAAATATTATTTTCTACCTGACCATTGGGTTTGCATCTTGATTTTTAATTAATCTACTACTACTACTAGTAGTACTACTACCACTACCACCATTACTGAAGGCTTACAAACATTATTAGATGTTGCAAGAAACAGAGGTGTTTGAGGGTATTAAATAGAATGGATGCTGCCTCTTTCAAAGGAAAATGATGTACATCTACTGCTAATGATAAGAAGAATAGAGTTGTATTCACACGTTTAATCAGTTCCCACAGTGATTCAAGATACTGAGAACGTGAAGTGCTGACTTGAGTGATTCTCCCTTTTCAGAGGACATTCCTTCCAATCAGCAGCACCAGCCCTGCCGCTGGGACTTCTCTTTTTTGTCTTTGTCCCCTCCTCCACCATTTCACCATTAGCTTATTCTGCTTTCCCTCACATCAGGGAAGCTTAAGTAGTCTTAGGAATAGTGAACACCTTTTCACACATTTTTTTTTCCAACCATTTATCCCCAAGAGTCCCTGCACATTAGAGAGTCAAGAAGAACTGGGATATTTACATATCAAATCTTTCTATTTGTTTGTGTGAGGACAGCAAAGCTTTCAGCATATCTAGGGGGAGAAGAAGTTTCCAGGCACAGAGTTGTAGGAAAGGAGTGTTAATACAGGAGAGGGCAGGCAAAACACAATAAAGGTTGTTCTCTGAATGTAGCTACTAGAGGAGACTGGAAGTTAACACTGTTGAGTGATTTTGGAAAAGTGGACAAAACTCAATGTTAAGAATTGCTTGACAAGGGCTGAGGGTGCTGGACTGCACCAAATCCTGAGATGTGTTGGTTGATACCCACCCAGGTGAGAATTGCTAGCACTTCTGGACTGCCATGTGTGACCTTAGCAAGACTTTCAGCTGTACGAGGAGACAAAAAGCTTGCAAATACCAAGTTGCAGATGTTGGCTGTCCAGAGGTTCCCAAATATCCTGAGGAATATGGGAGCAGTAGTGATAATCTCTGCTTCTGGTGGAGGTAAGGGACAGAGACACTGATACAGAAATTTTATTGCTTTTCTGTACAAGAAGGAATCAAAGAATCCACTTGGGTTGACAAGTCAGAAAGAAGTAAGGGGAGGGGTTAAAATACATACACACACACAAGTATGTTAGTGTGTATGTTTGTACATTCCGTTATCTTATGTGTGACTTGAGCCTAGAATTCTTGAATTGAACATGTCTTTGATGGATTTTTACTTCTGATTTCAGTAATCTAAGACAAAAAACAATGATTGATGCAAATTTAATCAGGCATGTTTCTGGAAAATTAGAATAACTTAGAAAATTTAGAAAATAAAGGTGGTCCTATTAGCATGGTAAGTGTAGTAACAGTACCAACTGTATGTTCTGTTATAATTTTGTACAATTCAGAACTAAGGCTAAAAGGGAAACCTTAAACTTTTATTTAGTTAGGATGATTTTATTTAAATGGGACAAGAAATGAGCACAATTAGGGTGTTCTTGCTAGTTCACAAGTGTTGGAGAGGTTATGGAGAAAAGGGAACCCTCATTCACTGTTGCTGGGAATGTAAGCTGGTAAAACCACTATGGAAAACGGTATGGAGGTTCTTCAAAAATATGAATAAAATTAGCATATGACCCAGCAACCTCTCTTCTATCTACCCCCCAAATTTTAAAACATTTATTCACAAAGATACGTGCACCCTTATGCTCACGGCAACACTATTCTTATGGCCGAGACATGGCAACAACTGAAGTCTTCCTTAATGGGTGACTGGACAGAGAAGATGGGTTGCACAAACACAATGGAATACTACTCAGCCATGAGAAAGATGAAACACTGCCATTCGTGACAACATGGATGGATCTTGAGTATATTATGCTAAGTGAAATAAATTACAAAAATTCAAAAACCCCTTGATTTCACCCATATGTTAGATATAAAACTGAAATCAACGAGTGAAAAAAACCAAACAAATGTTCATAGACACAAACAGTAGTTCGGTGGTTGCCAGAGAAACAGGGGTGGGGAGGTAGAAAAGGGAGTCAAGTGGATGGTGATGGAAGGAGATTTGATTTTGGGTGGTGAATATAATACAATATACTGATGATGTGTCACACAGTTGTACTCTTGAAGTCTACATAATTTTATTAACTAATTTTACCGCTAAAAATTTAATTAAAAATAAAAATAAAAATGAATACACTTCATGTTGTAGACAAAAGATCATTTATAAATTAGTTCTCTTAACTTGGCTTTGCATAAAATGTGGATGAAGAATTTTCGTGTCTACAACCTTAGGCAAGAACTTCAATGTTAGCAATTTCTATGGTTTGCTGAAAGAATCTCTATGCACACAATGCAAAGGAAACAGATGGAAAACTTAGTTTTATGGAAACTGAAAAATATAATCACATTCTTCGTTTTTGTCTTTGTTTTTTGTTATTTTCATTAAATAGCCCATCTCTTATGAGTTTCACCTATACTAATTTATAATGCTTGAAAATAAATATTAACAACAACAAAAAATTATTTGGGATTCTTCTTCATTTGGGATGAATGACAGATTGTATTCCCAGATATTTATACATCAAGGTCTCTACTCTCAAGAGTCTTATTCACCCATCTGTCCCACATTTAAATTGCCCACTTACATGGTTATTCTTCTGAAGACAAAAACTTGTAAATTAAACTATCAGTATACTATTCAAATAAGGTAATACTAAAAATATGATCCTTAATATATTAAATCAAATAAAGATACTGGAGCAGGTACAGATTGAAGGACTTGAAGGGAACTGAACAGTGGAGATCAAGTATGGAGAGAAGCTTTATGGTGCCTGAATGAGGCACTGAGGGGCGGGCCCAGACCAACCTGGATGTTTTACAGCATGTGTGTGTGTGTGTGTGTGTGTGTGTGTGTGTGTGTACACGGAACAGTGATGGAAAATCACTATTGGTTCCACCCTTTTGACCTTCACCTTCCATAATTGGGTTAATGATTGAGGGATCAGAAACATATAATGAGAGATGAATACACCAAGTACTCTGTGATAAAGAAAAGAAATAAAAATCATAAAACATAAACACAGAGAGACAGTTTGATTTGAAATATACTGCAGGTTGCTCTAGAGAAACGTAGCCTGGGTTTCAAACTTAATGACTTTGGCCAGGTTTTAAACTCTGTCTTAGTTTTCTCACCAGAAAAATGCGTATATTTTTGTATCTTTATTATTAAGCCATTTTCAGAAGTAACTGTGCTAATACATGCCAAGTGGTCTAATCTGTGAATAGCACAGGTGAGTTATAGATGTTTCTAATTATTAAAAGAGGATTTTTTTTGTGGAACTTTATTATACTAAGTAAATTTACCTTTGGTATACCTATCTTTTTTTTTCCAATTTTCTGAATATTTTTAAAAGGTGATTGCCATTCAAACACTAAAATCTTTTTCTCACTTTTTTTTTTGATAGTCCGAGAATTTGCGTTACACAAGTGTAGTGAGAAGTTCCTCTATTGTGGTTTCCTGCACATCAAGAATATGGCTTAAAAACGCAGATTTTCTTTGCCTTTTGAATTTCTTCATACACGACTTTCAGATTCTTAGCCTCCAGCTTAATTCGGTGGCCCAACACCATTCTTCTTAAACAAACAAACACGTTGACTTATCTGGAGCAACATTCTCATGGCAGGTATGTTGGCCTGAGTCTTAAATTAAACAAAACAAAACAAAAACAGAAAAGGTTTCTCGCTTTTGGCAGGGATAGCTAATTTTGGGGCATGCTCTAAGAAAAAAATATGGAAAGCATTTCACACTTAATTTTATGTCTCTGATTATTCAATCTGTAACTTAGAAACAATTTTGTGAAGTTTCTCCAACAGGTTTAAAGAGTGACTTATAACAGAAAAGCTGTACATTCTGAATGAAAACTGAATTTTCCAGGTTAAATTATTAGCAACTTAATGCTAGTATAAAGTAAATATACAATGCCAAATATTAATGATGTGATAATTACAGGTGCTGTTTAAAAACTTCACGTTTGTGTTGTGCCATCCAAAAGCCACCTAGATTTTCACGTCGACGTATTGCACTGCTGTGAATGTGGGCGCTCTTTGGGAGTGTGCTAGTGTTAACGCAGGATCTCCTAGTGTTGAATTGTCTGAGGGGGAGAAGGCAAGTCATATGAGGACTTAGGCAATGGAATGTTCTTGCAAAAAAAGGGTCGTTTATGTATCATAATTCAATGCACAGAGAAATGAACCCAGCTCCCCAAGTATTGCCCGTGCATTGTTTTTTTTTGTTGTTGTTGGGGGACTCTCTTCCCTGTAAGGCCTCTTCAAGTTTCTGAGTACTTGGTCTTTCTCAGAGGGACCCATTCCCAAGTGGCGTCAGTGTGACAATGATGGCACATGTTAAATAAAGGCTCTGGTCCAAGAAAAACTTTCATTTGATTTCTGACTCGGGTACTTACCAGCTTTGATATCTTGAGAAAATAGCCTTATAATGAATTCTAAATTTGCTATCTACCTAATGGGGATCACACTATATCTTGTGATTTTTGTTGAAAAAATTAAATTAATGTCTGTTATGTAAGCTCATAAAACAGACTTTAGTACCCATTCATCTCTTCTCACTCTGTCTCTCTTAGCTGCTTTGCCATGAGATCTTAAATAAAAACATTATATACACTTTCTGAGACAAAGCTGAAAAAAAGACGTGGATAATCTTACTACAGAAGAAGGCACACCACATAAAATTTTTAGTACTGGGTGCAGTTCTGAATGGAATGTTTTCATTCCCAATGGCAAGATAGTTGAGTTGTCAAACCAAAGAAAATTTTGGATTCTCTCTCCTTGGTTTCTGTTTATAAGAATTTTAGCTCCTGTAGTTGCTCTTTAAGTGATTTCTTTACCTCTCTTTCTCTAAAGCTTCTCAGACCACTCCCTGGAGGCTGATTTCTGGGATCATAGGAGTAATGTGCCTTGTGCTGATGGCTACTTTGGGAATTTTGTTGAACAATGGTAAGTTTTTCTAGGAAAGTCTATATAAACATCAAAACTGTGATGAAACCATTTAAAAATAAAGGTTTCATTTTACTAATGTGTAATATTGTGTTATTTAATACACCTGTATTTAATTAAGTAAATTTAAAAAAAAATTATTATATTTTATCATTACTATTTAGTCCCCTGATTAAGCAAATATGTAATAATTTCTTCTAGTATTTACTAAAGGAAGTGTTCAGCCAACACCATCTCCAGGACCCACCACTGAACCCCTGGGAGGTAGGTCCCATACTTTGGAAAATACTAGTTTTGTTAGAGCATAGAATAATTTTTTATTTTTCTCACACAGAAGTGTGAAGGAATATTACACTTAGTAAAATACAAAGTGTACCTACAAATCATAGGATAGTCTCATTTCTTCATCCTGTAATGTAAGAATTATTAAATTGCACTGTGCATCATTTAAATATTTAAGTAATAAGGAAAATATCAGCTTGAAATGACATGTTTTTCCTGTATGAGCACTCATGTTTAAGTAACATCGATAATAAACTATAGTGAATGTTAAAGCCAATCCTACCTGCCCATGTTTGCTGATAACTTGTACACTTATACATTTATATCTCTTCATCTTTGCTTCCATTTCTTGCAGACTCAGAATATAGTGCAGAGATGCCTGCATTTGACCCTACTTTTCTATCTTAAGCCAGATCTTATTCCAATTTTTAAAATTTATTTTTCCAAATTTTCTCTTAGTTGTCTCATCATCTTCTGTGATATTATAAGAATTTATTTACCTTTTTGTTCTTAGGGAATGTCCCAGCTTTATTAAGATATAATCACTGCATCACATTGTGTGAGTTTAAGGTGTACAATGTGTCGATTTCATCCACTTATATATTGCAATATGATGACCATTGTAGCACTAGCTAATACCTGCATCATGTCACATAATTGTACTTTTTTATCCTGAGAGCATTTAACATCTACTCTTTAGCAACTTAACAAGTGTGTGATATAGATTGTTAACTACCAATATAATAACAATATTACGCAGTAGATCCTCAGAACCCTAATCTTCTAACTGGAAGTTTGTACCCAGTTCTCTCCGTTTCCACCACCTCCCATCCCCTGCAACCCACTGCAGCTTTAGTGCCATTCACCTGATGAAGATGTGAGTGTGTACCATGCACTCCTGTTTCTGAGGACAAAATATTCAAGGCGCTGGTTAACTGTAGGATTGGACTTCAAACTGATTGTTTTATCTATTTTCATTTTGAAAATAAAATACCTAAAATATATATCATAATTTTTCCAATGTACCATATTCCTTCTGACTCAGGAAATATGCTAAAATGTCCTCCTCCCTTAAATATCTCTTTTATCTAATTTACTCTTATTTGCACAGCAGAACTCAACCTTTGTTCACTTCCTACACTCTGCTACAGAATGTTTTAACGTGCTGCAATTTTTATGTATACTTACCCCAATTAACATTAAATATAATTAATAATGGTTGAAAAATCATATAATTCTAGTGCTGGCTCTAGAATATCCATGATTCATTCACATGACCATCCTTGGAAGTTTGGTGGATGGAGTAGATTCTCAAAGAATATTTGCAGAAAAAAATAACAAATGATTTTTAAATGAGTAAATAGCCCTTAACATGAACCTGCAATGTCAGCAGTCAAGTTTTATTTTTTTCTCTTAGCCTGTGGCTGTTATGCTTGCCAAGAAAAGTGGATTGGATTCCAATGCAACTGTTACTTCGTTTCCAATGAGAGAAAAACTTGGGCAGAAAGTAGGGATATCTGTGCTTCCCAGAATTCCAGTCTACTTCAGTTGAAAAACAGGACTGAACTGGCATGTATTTAATTCTGGTTTCTTATATTTTCTTTGGCCTAGAATAATATACCATCTAAGGAAGCTGACTGCTTTGGTTTAAATCTTTTTCGGGTAGTAAATGAATGGTTGTATTTGAACTAATAATGGCTTACTAATTTTTTATACCTTAAAACAATCATAATACAGGAATAAAAATCAAGATAGGTGCCAGGTAAAGTACAAGAGGAATTTTAGAAAGAGATCAAAGAAGAAATAATAGGTCTTTTTTTGTTGTTCAAAGAACCAACTAAACAAGTTTGTAAGTTCTAGCTAGTTCTTTAATTAAATGTATGTGTTTGTAATTATGTAGCTCTTGTCATCATTCTGGGATAAAAGGTGGATGAAGAATCTGTGCTGAGTATAGGTAGAATAGGTTATATCCAAGGAATTATTCCTCATGATACTGGCAATTTAGAATCAAATTTGATTGTTGATGTCACATGAAACAAATGTTCCATGAAAATCTAACCTATTTATGATGTTTTTCATTCATTCAAGAAGGGAGATTGTGATTTTTTTCTCCATAACTGAATGGGCCTTGTAGGTGAGAATGTCTCTTATCAGACATGTGACTGTACCTTCTAAACCAGACATTAAAAACGATTTCAGTTTAAGTGGCTTAGAGTCTGAATATGATTCTGGACATTGACTTTCTTAAAAGGACATCATTCCCAGAGTAGATTCAAATTCGATTAATATGCTTGTCTCTGTTTCCATGCAGGGTTTTTTAAAGTTCAGTAAAACGTTTTACTGGATTGGACTCTCTTATAGTGAAGAACGTCGTGTCTGGTTGTGGGAAGATGGCTCTGCTCTCTCCTCAGATCTGTAAGTTCCTGGCCGTCAAGGCTTGCCTGCTCTTTATGAGTTTGCCCTTAGATCTCACCAGGCAATGTAAATGCCGGAAACACTGTCTGGAGCATGAGAACACAGAAAAGAGAAACTATACGAGAGAATAACAACTTTAGCATTACCTACAACACCCAAGTATATTCTCAAATGACATGAAATAACTATCTGTTACCATAAAAGGGGTTTCAACTTTTTCTTTTTGCCCTGGCACCACCACTTGTGTGAGCAGATTAGTAAGGGCATAAGAGATAAAAAGCCGCCCTCACACACAGATGTCCAGAGAAAACATGAGAGCCATTCTTTTCTTTGTTCTGGGGAGACCCAATATTCTCAGCATCCTCTGATGTTTCATATATTCTGGGCTTATCTTTTTTTGCGTATTTGTAATCTTAGAATCTCATTTTCATTCATAAACAGTATTTGTAGCATCATACAATGACACATGTTATGTTCTGATTTGTTTTCCTAGGCTAAATTAGCAAATACAGTTTTAAACAAAACAGAAGCAAAATCAGTCATAACATTAGAACTATTAATGACAATGGCAAGAGCAAAAATATCTCTGGTCTTAATAATATTGATTATTGAGGAAATAACTGAGTTTTAGGAATCTTGTGCTTGAAATTGTGAAAATGCTGGCACTTGAATTAAAAGAATACAATGACTTAGTATGCTAACATCTCATACATACGTTGTTTAAAGTTCCATGTTTGACAAAAACCCTGAACATTTACATTTTCTTTTCTTATAGGTTAACGTTTTACTTTTCTTAACAGATTTTCAGCAGTTCCCATTGTAAACAGAAAGAAATGCATAACGTATGGCACACAGAACAGTGTTTTGGATGAACCCTGTGAAGAACAAAATCCTTACATCTGTAAACAACAGCTTATTTAGCTGTTGCTTAGGGCAGAAGGGTGGGCTGTGAAGGTCCAGTGTGACTAAGAATGGTAAGTTTACCTCTTACATTATTACTGATTAGCTACTATTGGGGTTTGTAAAGTGTTTCATATTATATCTTCTGTATTTTAGGGTGACCCCCCAAACTTGAATTTATTTATTAAAAATTGTGTATTTATTCTTCCATGTTTAAACTTCAGTCATCTTCAAAGTACTCTTCATTTGATGTGATGCACCTATTCAGACATTTTTCCACTGCTCAAAACAGCTTCTTTTTTTATTTTTATTTTAATTAATTAATTAATTTATTTACTTATTTATTTATAGATCTTCAATCTAATGCTCTCCCAAGCGAGTTATTTCGGCGGCTGTTTGCTTCTTTTTTAAAAAGATTTTATTTATTTTTAGACAGAGGGGAAGAGAGGGAGAAAGAGAGGCAGAGAAACATGCACATGTGGTTGCCTCCTGCGCACCCCACACTGGGGACCTGGCCTGCAACCCAGGCATGTGCCCTGGCTGGGAATTGAACCAAAGACCCTTTGGTTCGCAGCCCAGGCTCAATCCACTGAGCCACACCAGTCAGGGCTCAAAACAGTTTTTTGAACTCATCAATTTTGATGCCTTTTAGTGCTTCTGGCATTTTTTGTTTCACCTCTTCCATATTGGCAAAATGTTTCTCTTTGAGGACTTTGTTCATTGGGGAAACACACAAACAAGAAAAGCCATGCTCCGGAGAGACAGGGTGAATAGGGAGGGTGAGGCACAGGGGTCAAGCCGTTTTTGGTCAAAGACTGCTGAACATCCAGCCCAGTGTTGGCAGGTGTGTTCGTAAATTACACATTATGAAATCGGCAAATGCTTTGAAAGAGTCTTCAAATAAAATTCACTGAAGCCAAACACAGCCTCTCACAACGCCAGCTGGCACACTGACACAGGTGGGTTCCTAGAACAC
The DNA here is from genome assembly GCA_004027475.1 of Anoura caudifer. Lineage (NCBI taxonomy): Eukaryota > Metazoa > Chordata > Mammalia > Chiroptera > Phyllostomidae > Anoura > Anoura caudifer. The sequence goes on from PVKU01007374.1 coordinate 83,634, forward strand.
TCGCCTCGTGGGGAAGCCTGTACTACAAGTGGCACGCCCTTCAGAAGATAATTCCAGGTGTTTTGTGGGTCCCTGCTCATATTTTAAAGCATGTTTTAAAATTGATGAAATTTGTTCACGTACACCTAAAGTGATGCAGCAGCAAGATAAATAACTTCATGAATATTTTGATATAATGCACATGATCAATACTTAGTGTAATATATTTTCATGTGTGCATTCTGATAAATTTTCTCTGCCAAAATTTAAGTAAAATAATTTATGTCAAATAATATCTATCAACATCATTTCAGACCTTGGTTTGCAATACTAAATTGGGAATTCCTGTCTTCACCTCACTTTTCTGGAAGTTAGTTCTTTCTGGATATCTGTGCTGTAATGTGGAGCTGGAAGTGCCCCCTGACAGCTTCCTCGTGCGCATCCTCCAGCTTCAGAGAGGAACACGCTTGTGCATCCTTTCCTGGTGCTCCTCAGTTCTGTAGGACAATTTTAAATCTTTGGTCAAATACGGGGTTCTTGTTTGAGTGCTTTCAGAGTTTACAAGGGTAAAGGGACTCCAAGCCTTGATCACATAAATTTACTATATCTATTTCTCTATTTTTTTTGGCCTTATGCTTATCAACCAGTGAAAAAGTCACATGTGCATTGAAGATCTTAATATCTAATCAATCCCAAGAACCTTTTCCTAAAAGTTAAGTGTAAAATGAACAATTCTTTTCGTGTGCGTGGAAGAGGAAGCATCCCATTTTATAGAGGGCTTTCTGAGCATGTTTTAGAAGGGTGGGGGCCTAGTGAGGTACAATTCCTGAGACCTGGGTGGAATTTTTACAATATCACAGATTTCAAAAGCCAATTTCCTCTTTTTGGTAAATTGTTGTATCAATACCTTTAAAAATTTATATTGACATACCTATTTATTTACTAGTTTCATATTTCAGTTAAATGATAAAAAGTAAGAACTCAAGTTGATTTTTATTATATAAGAAGCCAGGAAGAGACAATAACCTTTTATTTTTTATTTCTCAAAGTATAAGTATAATAGGACAGCAAAATGAACTCTTTACTTTCTTTTATAAAGATTGACTTAGGAAAAATGCACTTATATTATGGAAAAGATTATAACATCTTTCAACTGTTGAACTAAGATAACACATATTATACTTCCTGGATATTTTATATGTTTTGGCATTGTTACCTATGTGATTTCAAAACAACACATTAAAATTCAATATAAACAGTATAGATTAGCTTATAATTAAGATGAATAGTTTTCTGTTCCAACTATCCCATATCCCTGACCTCCTCCCAAAAGGCAATTTCCTCTGGAATTTTTGTTTCTTCCATCTGATTGTCTTCCTGCTTAGCGTGGTTTTCTCTGTAATGAACCAAGGATGCTCCTTTTCCAAAATTTCTGTCCAGGATAAATGTCAGTAATGACATTCATAAACTCAATGCTTCCATTTAGCCACACCCAGTGCAGGTTCGATGATTACTTCTCACACCCTTACCCACAAGGTGTGCAGAGCCCAGCCTGCTTTTGTTCTGAGGACTCATGAACTTTCAAAGTACACAGGAGCGATGAGGAAACCGAAGGTGCTGAATGTCGGGAATGATGTCTAATTTCAGAGAGGAACCTATGTCAACATTTGTCTCCACCGAGAGAAGAGAACTCCTGTTGTCTCCCAGTTACAAGTCCGAGGTTTTCCAGCTCCCATATGATTTCAGAGTACCACGATGGAAAGTTCTAGCTTGAATGGAGGATACTAGTCACCCATCAGTGGGACAGCATGGCCTTGTCATATTAGTCATTCTCAGACCGTGTCCATCTGACCCGTTTCATTTCTAATATTTTCCTCTCACGCTTACGTGCATTTTGCATTTGTTCATCCTGAAAGCATCTTTGCAGTCTTGGGGTAGGAAAGACTTCTTTTTTAATATAAATGTCTTCTACCATGTACCTATTTTTTTATACTTCCAACAAAAGATTTTTGATATATTCTCCCGGGAAAGACACTATTTTTATTCTTTTGTTCTCTATTTCTTGTTGTTTGAAATAGGCTAGCGTACATGGGAGGATTTAGTTGAGCGAATATCTCAGTGTTAGAGGTAAACCAAAAGGGCTAGGGTGAGGAGATGTTATGGATGAGAGTGATGCCCGAGTCAGGAGGCCCCCTCCCTGGGCTTGGTTCTTGTCTCACTGCAAGAGTATAATTCAAATGAGAGACAAACACGTATAGAGGAAATGAGATAGCAAGTTTATTTATGAAACACATCAGCACAAAGCTGCAAGCAGGCACCCAGCTAGTCTAAATGCCCCACGTGTAGAGGAAGTAAAGTTGTTAGTAAGCTTGTTCTACAGATTTGAACCAAGGCCGCAAGTGGGTACTTGGCTAATCTAAGTACGCTGACTATTGGAGTTCAGGGGTTACCTACCTTAGTCAGCTTCTAGAGGTACCCCTCCTTCTTCTCCTCTAAATTTTGGGAATAATATACAGCAACAAAGGCTTTCTTTCTCAGTTAGTAAAAAAACTCTTTGTCTTAGTGAAGTTGTTATAGAGGCCCCCTTTCCCAGCATGGGCCCCTCTTCCTCCTGTGCAATTTTTGCTTGTACCTGGCAATTGTAGGAAGATTTTTATGGAAACTCACAGCAGCTCCCCTTTTCCAGTATCAAGGACTCCCCTTCTCTTGCGCTATTTTTGCTTGTGATGCTGGAGACACCAGGCAATCGTACCACACCAAACTCAGGACTGCTGAGTTAATTGGTGGGACATGTCTTCCTTTTGCTTCCAGCCTCCTGTATTAAGTTCTTTGTTAGATTGTAATAGCGAGGGTCCTGTCTTTATTGCCCCTTGGTCCACTCATTCCTAGCTGCTGCCTATCAGAAATGTCCAAGAAGCACACAAAATAACAAAATAATATGGCAATAATTGGTGTGTACTTCCTTAATTTTATCCTGTAACCCTAAATATATAACCCTGAATGTATATAATACATGTTATGTGTGGGTTCCTGACAAATTATGAGAAGTCTAGGAACTTAAAACTATGCACGTTTATTATCTCCTACTATCTTTGGACCAGGGACTGAGCAAGACTCGGTTGTTTCCTTCCTTGTGGTTTCACAGCCTTTGACCAAGGCTGCCTTCTAAGCTAAAGCTCAGATTTCTCTCTCAAGCTCATTCAGACTGTGGCATAATTTAGTTCCTTCCAGCTGTGGGACTTTCCGGACCAACCGGCTCCATAGGCAATCACAACCACGGCTGCTTGCTCTTCAAGGCCAGAAGAAGAGCATCTCTGACTCCTCTCTCTGTCTGACTTGTACAGTCTCTTTGAACTGTTCACCTGATTAAGTCAAGTTCGTCCATAATAATATGTTTTTGATTAATGAAAAACTGGCTAATGTGGAACCTTAGTTACATCTGAAAAAATAGCTTCATCTTTATAATTTAACATATTCTAATCACAAAGTAACATTCCATCATATAGGCGTACACTGGAGAAATTGCCTACCTGGTTCCAGACCACTTTAATAAAGCAGATATTGCAGAAAAACAAGAGTTCATCTTTTTGCTGCTATAGGGTCTTGCCTTCTATTTATAAAAAAATGCTCCACTTGCAAAGTGCAATAAAGCAAAGCTCAACAAAAAGAGGTATGCCTGTGTCCGTGAACCCCACTGAAATTAAAGGGGAAAGAATTACACAGGTGTCCCCCAAGTCATGGACATTTGAGCGTCAACTTAGAGCTCTGCCTACCATACCAACAAACCCCTAAAATGTTTTTGCTGCTACTTTATAGTTCATTGAATTTAAATGCTCCTTTGATTTCTGATAAGCAGGAATTTGCTTCACGTGTGCCAGGACAAGGAGTCTTATTTGAGTTATCCCAATGTATTTTCTTCATTTAAAAAATGTTATTTTTCAATTACAGTTTACATTCCATATTATTACTTTCAGGTATACAGCATAGCAGTTAGACAGTTATACATTTTATAAATGTTCCTCCTTATAATTCTAGCATCCCCTCAGCACCATATGTAGTTTTACAATATTATTGACTACATTCCTGGTGCTGTACTTTACATCCTTTTGACAATTTTGTGACTACCAACCTGTACTTCTTAATCACCTCAACTCTTTCATGCAGTCCCCCAACCCCTCTCCCCACTGACAGCCATCGCTCTGTCCTCTGTATCTTTCAGTTTGTTTCCATTTTGTTGGTTTATAATGTGTTTTAGATTCTGTATATAAGTGAAATCTTATGGCATTTGTTTTTCTCTGACTGAACTTTTCAATTAGCACCATACCCGTTATGTATTTGCCCAAATGGTAATATTTTATTCTTTTTTACGGCCAACTAACATTCCATTGTACCCCATAGTTTTTTATTCACTAGTCTCTTGATGGACACTTGGGCTGCGTCTACATCTTGGCTCTCGTAAACAATGCTGTAGTGAACACAGGGTACATATATTGATTTGAATTAGTGTTTTGGTTTTTTTCAGATATACACCCAGAAGTAGAATCTCTGAGCCATTAGACAGTTTCATTTTTGACTTTTTGAGGAAACTCCACACTGTTTTCCACAGTGGCTGCACCTGTCAGCATTCCCACCAACAGGGCATGAAGACTCCCTTTTCTCGACATCCTGGCCAAGGCTTGTTTGTTGATTGATTGATGACAGCCATTCGGACAGGTGTGAGGTGGCAGCTCATTCTGGTTTTATAGTTCCCCAATACATTCATTCTTAGGTACTCCATTAGTGACATCTAACTTTACCTGATAGAGTTATTTTATAGTTGGGTAGATATAGCTTTTTGCTTATCTCCAGAAATGCGTGAGTGTCATTTTTGCTTCTGAATATCATGGTAAGGACAGTAAGCTAAATAACGAACTAATTATTTATGGTAAATTTTTTTAAAGTTCAAAAGTCTCAAGT